>APFE031479722.1:78270-167625 GCA_000404065.3 Pinus taeda
TATTTCAAATTAAGATATTCAAATAAAATAAAATCAGATTTTGTTTATAAAAAATCAACACGTATCATAATTTGGACGCGGAGATGGAGGAAGTCGGTAAATGGAGACTTATAAGAAGGAAGGGGCGGTTGGAGGAAGGGGGAGGAGAAACAGGAGGAAAATTTGTATACAGAGTTTATCATCAGGAACAATTGAGCCTTTCTTGTTCTGAAGTTTCTGGGCACGGGGGAATAGTTTGCATCAATTGAGAAGCATACTGGACTGAGTATCTAGGTTGTACTCTGTGTGGCTGGGCGGTTTCGGTCTTTTCGTAACAGGAGCGAATTGGAGAAGTTCTGAAACATCTTCATCCACACCAGAGGAGGTAAGTACTTCTCATCGAATCAATCAATTAGATGTACGAATTTTTGTATAAATTTAGAATAGGTTCATAAGCTTTCATACTCAGTTCAGGATAGATGGCTCTTTAAAACTCCCTTACAATCTCTACAGTTTCAGTCAATCTTTATAGTTTCAGTAATGGCTCTTTAAATTAGTTCAACTCTTACAATGGAAAAGAGGAGAAGGCACTCGGTCCTTTCTAGGATGGCAGCCGATTCCGTGTGTGTACGTAGCAAAGAGAAGAGAAAGCATTGGATGTTTATTGAGATGGAAACCCATCTAGTGTACGTACATGGTCAATGAAGGAAACAAGAAGCAAATTAAGATAAGTATCAAAATTTTATTGAATTTTAAGCCTTTAAATTACAAATCAAAATACCATATTTTGATTTATGATGGTTTGGATCATGAGCCGACTATTTCTATATGATGAAATGGTTATTATGTTTATTAGGGGTGTTTCGTTATTGGTGGTTAATGCTTTCTTGTCATACTGGAACCAAATGAACTCAAAGGTAGGGGTCTGGTGTAGACATTGTAGATGGATTTGTAGCTTGCTAGAGAATGATGGGCTTGATGATTGTCTGCTTATGTTGGTTACCTACTTATGCAAGTGAATGCTAGGTGTAGCATTATGATGGATGGATTATGTGATTGCACGCATGGCATGATTGTAAATAATTTGGTATATCTATCTATATATATGTGCATACAATTTTTGATTTTTAAACATTATGCTAGGATGTAAGATGCACACATTAGGTCCTAGATTTTGAGACATGTGACAAACATTTAAATTGAGATATGTGTGCATGTGAATGCTTGCAATACATAGCATGTTTACTACTACTGACCTTTATATATATATATATAGATGACAAATGAATGGGAAAATCCAATGGCCCATATATGATATAGTTCCTCAAGAGATTGCAGGTATGATGTTACACAACTTTTAGCGAGCCAAGTGATTGATAAATACTTGGTTGCAGGTATTTGTTATAGTAACAAAGTTCATGGTTAGTTAGTGACTAGTTGCAAGAGCAGAGTACAAGCTGACTGGGATTGTGTTAACTTGAATTGCGTGCAGATCATGCAATGCATTTGTGTGAATATGACAATTATAAGTATGATAAATGTTAAGATAACATGATGTTTTTTCTAACTTACCCTTTGAAGTTGCAGATGCTATGGCTGCTGTTGACCTTGATAAGAGGGCCAAATTCTTCTTGTGTTCAAAAGTTTATTAAAACAGTAGTGTGGCCTCAGAAGAGAGGATGATAGTAAAGATCGTTGTTAGTATGGGTCAAAGATTGAACTCTAATTTTTTCTTTGGCATGTTGATGATTATGCATAACATTAATACATATGCATTGCTAAATTTGGAAAACAAGCTTAATCATGTGATAAATGGCGCCTTGTTCTATGATACGTGGTTGATGGCAGCTGTAGGTTTACACACTTGTGCTGATATGGTAAGATGACAACTGGCATATGTGTTAATTTATTTGTGCACTAATATATGATTGTATGTGGTAGGATATAGTAGGACTCAGTGGCAGTGAAAGGAAACATGTATTGTGGCATGGTCCAGCAAGATATGGACCAAGCCCATCAAGAATGAGGAAGAGGGACATCCTTGCAAGGGAAAAGAACATTCAGGAATTTGGAGATTAAGCTCAAAGACTTGGAAGATGAGCTAAAGATCTGCAGAGTCTAACTTAGAAAACTCACTAGGAACAACAAGAACTGGTTGAGTGGAATGATGAGTTCCAAAAGCGGTTATAGGAAATAAAATACCATGTTGAACCCTCAAAAAGGATGAATGGTAATAGCAGGTAGGGGTCTCGTAAGGCTAAAAAGGAGAAGAGGATATTCTCCTGTTGGTGCTGTGGGGAAGAGAATCTAAAAAAGGACTGCCCCTGCAAGAAGAAGAAGAAAGAAGACAATAGTTCCTACAAGCCACAAGGACTCAAATCAACAGTACAAAACATTAAGGAGGAGGATGGGGTACTCCCTCAAGGTCTTTTACACACACATATTTATATATGTTGTATGGAGGAGGGATTGATTAAACTTGTGAAATGTAGATGTGAATGGCATGATAGGTTCCCGGTTAATAAAGAATCAAGGGGGCAAGGATGGCCCTGGCTTATCTATTACTTTAACAGCGTGTGAATATGAGTCATGAATTATGACGATGTTACGTTATCAGTATATCAGAAGAAGATATCAACAAAACAAAGCAGTATGATCTGCAGCATGTGGAAAAGACACTAGAGGCAGTGTTGCCTGGTGTCTGTGGATGGAGACAACGTGCTCTCTAGATTTGACAACACTCTTTTGCACATGTCGTATCGTGTTATGTGTGTTGTCTATGTGTTGTGTTGTACATGTGCATTTGTTGTGTTGTAGATATGTATGTGTTGTGTTTTACATGTGCATCTGTTGTGTTGTACATGTGTATGTGTTGTATATGTGTATTTTTTGTGTTTTACATGCACATTTGTTGTGTTGTGTCATTTGTACGTGTATGTGTTGTGGTACATTGTGTAATGTTTTGGGCAATCATGTATGGGACAACTTGGGCCCTGGTGTTGTGAGATGTGGGACTAGAAGGTATGGGATTGCCTGGGCTCATGAATGTGTCGAATATACCTTAATTAATGTCGATAGAAGACTACCCGAATTGGTAGTGACTCCCTTGTTGTTAGTGCCCATGTTTGCAAGGTAGCGATTGGGCTTAATTATATCCCACATACCCACCACTGGGTGCTTGCAACCAATCCAGTGTGTGTGATAGTCAAAGAGGAGAAGAGAAGGCATTGGGTGAATGCCAGGATGGCAATGCATCTTGTGTGTGTATGTGGCAAAGAGAAGAGAAGGCACTCGGTGCTTGCAGGATGGCTATCAATCTAGTGTGTGTGTGTGGCAACTAGAAGTGAAGGCACTAGGTGCCTGCCGGGATGGTAATATAGACTAGGATCCACCAATCAACTGTCTATATAGACTAGGATCCACCAACTCGGAATCAAAAGCGTGAAGCTTCTTCCAATTAGTGATCATAGGCGTAGACATGGGTTTGCAGTCCTCCATGTGAAATCTGATACGAATATCCACAATGTACTTTCCTTGTCCTAGGAAGAAATGCCCTTCCTCCTGCCACACCTCCAATCCTAGAAAATAATGCATCAAGCCGATATCCTCGATCTCAAACTCTGAAGCAAGATCTCTCTTGCAACCCTCAATGAGTCTCTTTGCACTAGTGATGATCAAGTCATCAACATACAACACCATAATAAGAGGCTCCACACACACCACAATGAAGTATAGGTTCGAATCAACCTCACTCTTTGTTATACCCAGCTGCTGCAAGTATGTATCAATCCTAGACTACCAAGTTCTAGGAGCTTGCTTTAGGCCATAGAGTGCCTTTTTCAATCTGCATACATGGGACTCCTTCTCATGCACATCAAAGCCCTGCGGCTGCTCGATATAAACCTCCTTCTGAATGAAGCCATTGAGAAATGTGACCTTCACATCCATCTGGTGGATCTTCCGACCCATCTCTGCTGCAATTGATATAATGGAGCAAATAGATGTATACCGAGCTACAAGAGCGAAGGTCTACTCATAGTCAACTCCCTCTACCTGTGAAACGCTCTCGCCACAAATCGAGCATTGACATTCTCGATCTTACCATCTGTAGCATGTTTTATCTTGTAGAGCCATCTGGAAGTAACAATTGATTTACCTTCAGGCCTCTGCACTACCTGCCAAACATCATTCTCCATAATAGAAGAATACTCCTCCATCATGGCCTCTCTCCAGACCTACTAACTCGTTGCCTCCTCATAACTAGAAGGCTTGGAGTCAACAATGCTTGTTACCAATGCCATGAGTACCGCTTAGGTGGTTTACTCTCTCTAACCCGCCTCTTTGGCCTAGTTACTGATGTGGCCTCACGCAAGGTATCTTGAAGCCACTTGGGCTTCCTCTTCCCTAGGCATACTTCTCCCACCGGAGTGAAAGAATCCTCATTGTCATCAGAAGCCTGAACTCCTGAAGTGTTAAAATTGGCAACTAGGGCCAAATCCCATGTGGGTCATCTTATTAATGGCAACTGATATTTTTCTTGGATCCCTCTCATCGAGAGGTGTAGGATTGATCTAAAGATCATCCGATTCCGATAAGTATTCATGGAGATATGAATCTATTTTTGTTATGGGAAATTCGTCAAGGTCGGCCAGCAACCAAATATACCCCACTTGTGCTCAATGTTTTAGTATAAATAAAGGTGCCTTGAATCATTTGATAACACACTCTCATCTCTCTTGATCTCTCCTCTCCACTTGTTTGGGTTGTCCTCTCTCAAAGACGACGTAGTGGAAAGGGTCTTCTGAGAGAGCCCTAGACGCAGTCAACTAAAGAGCCCTAGCCGCAGTCTTATGAGGAGACCTATACACAGCTCAAAGAAACCCCTATTCATTGTCAAGAGGGAGACATATTCGCAGCTCGAGGAAGCCTAGCCACTGTCCAAACAGGGAGATCTAGCCACAGTAAAGGAGGCCTATGCACAACTGAAGGAGAAGCCCTAATGTGATGTCCTAAAAGTGCCCGTGCCATAGGTCAAAGGTGCTTTAATCTTATGTCCTAATCTGCTGTAAAGAGAGCTCCTAAACATTGCTAATTGGAGTCCCTAATCTGCAGTCATAAAGGAGACTAGAACCTTGTTAAGGGTGGTCCTACTTGCTGTCAAGAAAGCTCCAATACGCAGCAAACAGGTAGCCCTAATTCACTGTCCCAAGAGGCCCTAAATCCGTTGTCCTAAGAAGCTCTATATTCGTAATCAAAGAAGACTAAAGCCACTGTCAATGGAGCCCTAATACTCAGCCATGTAAAGACCCTAAGACGCAGGACAGGTAGGCTTAGAATGCATCAAGAAAATGTCTTAAAAGTACAGGAATGGACAATGTGTTTGATGTAGGTGTTTGTGTGATAAAGGAAGACTGAAGGGCTGAAGAGGATTTTGTGTATCTTTCTACAAGGCTGAGGATAGAGGGAGCTGTTTGAGAGCTCATAAAGGGTGGAACGGTCCTCCAGAAAGGCTGCCTCAGACCTGTTCTAAGGGATGTATAATGCTGCTGTAATAAGAGATGGATAATGCCATTGTCAAAAGTTAGAAGTATTGCATTGAGGATCAGTTAGCTAGCAAGGAGCAGAGTGGTGGTGTAATCATCTTGGAGAACCAGTTGAAGAATGAAGCCTGAGGAGCTACACATCTAGATGCAGCATGACAGTTTGTGGACTGTATGCACAACAACATGTAATGATTGCAGCATAGTGATGACAGTATGTACAGCAACAAGTATAGTTACAACTGTTGCATAGTGGAAGCAGTGTGTACAACAACATGTATGGGTACAACCATGACTGGTTGCATTTCTGTGACGAGAGCAACTAAGTGAATGGGTGCAGCATGATGACGCGATGCAACACGATGGAGAATCAGTGGAAGCAACTTGTCTTCAACTGATCTCATGTATCATCTTCTTAGAGATGATCTATGCTCTTATCTAGATAAAGTCAAAGTGTTGACTTCTGTTGTAAATGTACTATCTCTGTCTCTGTCTCTCTCTCTGTGCTGAACTACTGAAGAACATATAAGAAGAATTGATCAAGGGTTTCCCCACATTGGGGTTTGTCCCTAGCTAGCGCCACACCTTGTGTCCTCTTGTCTTGGCTTGTCTTCTGCGATTTATGTTTATGTTCTATCTGTAGTTTATTTTAATGTTGATGTGATTGCTAATCTGGAAAAGATATTGAGCTAACTATGAAAATTGAAATAAATTTCTCTAAGCATAGAACATACCTAAACTTAATATGGTATTAGAGCTGAGGTGAAGACAATGCCCAAGCAAGAGTGAAAGAGCAATCACCGAAGACAATTAGGAAAGGACAAAATGATCATTGGGTTCCTCATCCCTCTTCAAATTCACCAAGGGTGAAATCGAAGCAGAAAATATTATCAGAATAGCGTAGTGGAAGCTTCTGATGACCTACCTAAAGATCACTTCATTGGTAACTTCGGATCCAAGGGTGGAAGGAAAGGCAGATGCCTTGGTTGCAATAAGTTCGACCATTATGCGGAGTGTCGAATGGTTGGGACACATCACTTGATGATGATAACAATCATTCCAGGGACATCTTCAATGGTCAGAGGAATGACAGGTAACGCAGGTGATCAAGGAAACGACTGACTCTTCAGAGAAGGCAAGGAACCCCAGTTATGAAGAATCAAATGTTGTTTCTAATAAGATAAAGAAGCGCTATCTTGTATTGGCCCTCTCTGTCAGATTCTCTGGGAATCTGGCTTATCGATTATAGTGCTTCAAGGCACTTCATTAGATAGAAGGGTGCTCTCTCTAATTTGGTAGAGATGGAAACAATCGTGGGATTATACTTGGAGCCGATGCCACCTGTCCCAGAAAGGGTGTAGGGGAATGTTACCCCGCAATTGAATGAGGGTAACTCTATTCATTTATAGAATCTCTTTTATGTACTTGATCACATGAACTTGATGTCCATTTCGACAATGGAAGTCACAGGTTACAGGGTGGCATTCATCGATGGAAAGGTACGTGTTTGAAAATGAAATTTCCAAAGATGCTTTTACTCATGGGTTCAAGGTTGGCAATTTGTGTCAAGTTGTAGGATGGTCCATTCAGGATCATGACATATCTCATCTATAACACCTAAGATCTACTTTATGAGGCCCTAACCGATGTGAGTTGGATGGTGACTCGGATACCTGAATTCAAGAAGAGCATGAAGGTACATGTCTGAGATGTACCGAAGGAAAATCTTATAAGGGGACCATTCCCCTCATGTAGCAGGTCCACAGGTTTGGAACAACCCAAGGGTTTGAGATTCATGATTGGGAATCTCATGTATACAGGTGGAAGAAAGCCCTCTATGGCTTGAAGTAAAACACGCCGGGCCTAATATGAGAGGATGGATAGCTGTGTGATGAAGCTTAGATTTACTAAAAGTGAAGCCGATCCAAACCATTGTTTGAAGGTTGTGGATGATAGACTTCTCATATCAGCACCTTCTGAGAAACAACCTATTTCTGACAGGTGTAGACCCTCTCACTTGTAGAAGTAAGAGGGAGTTGGATTCTAGATATGGAATTGTAATCTGCAAGCCCGTGACTACCTCGAGGATGTTAACTTTCAGAAGTTATATGGTGGTGATGCTGGACCAGATTTGGGAAATGCCTCTGAGTTTCATAAACTCATGCGCATTGATGTTCTTGGTGAACTTGCGTTCGTATATATGCTTTACAGTTAGCATAATGAGCTCATATTTGGTTGAGCCTCATTGGATTGGTGCCAAGATTTTTCTGAGATATCTTCAGGGCACAATCTCTCATGGATTGAGATACACTACCGGAAATATGAAGCTGCATGATTATTCGAATGCTCACTGGGCAGGCAGTGTGGAGGATCACTAGAGAACTTCTCAGTGC
Organism: Pinus taeda; assembly: GCA_000404065.3. Taxonomy (NCBI): domain Eukaryota; kingdom Viridiplantae; phylum Streptophyta; class Pinopsida; order Pinales; family Pinaceae; genus Pinus; species Pinus taeda. The sequence continues at coordinate 86,183 of APFE031479722.1, forward strand.
TGGTTCTCTTTGGGTTCTGCTTCGATATCATGGATGAGCAAGAAGCAGAAGTCGGTTACATAAGCACTGCCGAGACCGAATACATAGCTACGAGTATGATCTCGTATGAAGCTGCCTGGTTGTGGAAGCTCTTCAGTGAGATGTTTGTACACATGATGAATACCACTGTGATTCTTTGTGACAACCAGGGGCGAATTCGATTATTGAGGAATCTCGTGTTCGATGATTGCTCCAGCAGATAAACATCAGATACTACCTTATTTGGGATACGGTAAGTCAATGAGCGAGGAGGCTTCATCGCATTGACACTGATGTACAGGTTGCAGACACTTTGTCAATGCCCCGGGCAAAGGTCAAATCTGTGATTTTCTTGAATGACTTGGAGTCGTTGAGAGAGCTTCGTATAAGGGTCCTGCATGTTCCATGCATTGAGCTTTGGGAGCTTTGGGGGGCTTGGGGTATTTACTGGAGCGACATATGACCACAGAGCGACTCACCCTCCCTTGGTGGTGCGCTATGTACAGGGAAATGGGGTTAGGGACCATAGTATCGATGGACGCATCGTTGTATCTACTATACTCCCTATGCTAGGATGACCTCCATTGATCTGGGATCAATGAAACCGATCTGGGATCAGTATGAGTGGTTTGAGACACTCTCTTGTGATATTGATCTGGGATCAATGAAACTGACTTCGGGTCAGTAGAGAATGGTATGAGACATTCTCGATCAATTCTTTTTCTTCATGGTTCAGCAGAGCACAACTGAGCAGAGCTCAGCAGAGCAGAGCAGAGCATAGTAGAGAAAAGTAGAGCAGTGCAGGGCACTGATGGCAGAGATAGTACTGTCAGACATATGGATCAGCGGATGGAGTTCTCCCTAGTTGAGAGGGAGTGTTAAAATTGGCAACTAGGGCCAAACTCCATGTGGGTCATCTTATTAATGGCATCTGATATTTTTCTTGGATCCCTCTCATCGAGAGGTGTAGGATTGATCTAAAGATCATCCAATTCCGATAAGTATTCATGGAGATGAATTTATTTGTGTTATGGGCAATTTGTCAAGGTCGAGCAGCAACCAAATATACCCCACTTGTGCTCAATGTTTTAGTATAAATAAAGTTGCCTTGAATCATTTGATAACACACTCTTATCTCTCTTGATCTCTCGTCTCCACTTGTTTGGGTTGTCCTCTCTCAAAGAGGACGTAGTGGAAAGGGTCTTCTTAGAGAGCCCTGGATGCAGTCATCTAAAGAGCCCTAGCTGCAGTATTATGAGGATTCACAGGTTAGAGGAGACCTATACGCAACTCAATGAAACCCCTACTCATTGTCAAGAGGGAGACATATTCGCAACTCAAGGAGGAAGCCTAGCTATTGTCCAAACAGGGAGATCTAGCCACAAAAAAGGAGGCCTATGCATAGCTGAAGGAGAAGCCCTAATGTGCTATCCTAAAAGTGCCCTAGCCGCAGGTCAAAGGTGCCTTAATCTTAGGTGCTAATCCGCTGTAAACAGAGCTCCTAAACACAGCTAAAGGGAGTACCTAATCCGTAGTCATAAAGGAGACTAGAATGTTGTCAAGGGTGGTCCTACTTGCTGTCAAGAAAGCTCCTATACGTAGCAAACAAGTAGCCCTAATTCGCTGTCCTAAGAGGCCCTAAATCTGCTGCCCTAAGAACCTCTATATTTGCAATCAAAGAAGCCTAAAGCCACTATCAATGGAGCCCTAATACTCAGCCATGTAAAGACCGTAAGACGCAACGCAGGTAGGCTTAGAACGCAACAAGAAAGTGTCTTAAAGGTATAGGAATGGACAATGTGTTTGCTGTAGGTGTCTGTGTGATAAAGGAAGACTGAAGGGTTGAAGAGGACGCTGTGTATCTTGGAAGAAGGTTGAGGATAGAGGGAGTTGTTTGAGAGCTCATAAAGGATGGAACGATCCTCCTGAAAGGCTGCCTGAGACCTGTTCTAAGGGCTGTATAATGCTGCTGTAATAAGAGATGGACAGTGCCATTGTCAAAGGTTAGAAGTATTGCATTGAGGATCAGTCAGCTAAGCAAGGAGCAGAGTGGTGGTGTAATCATCTTGGAGAACTAGTTGAAGAATGAAGACTGAGGAGCTACACATCTAGATGCAGCGGTTATATGCAGCATGAAAATTAGTGGACAGTATGCGCAACAATATGTAATGATTGCAGCATAGTGATGACAGTATGTACAACAACAAGTATAGGTACAACTGTTATATAGTGGAAGCAGTGTGTACAACAACATGTATGGGTACAACCATGACTGGTCGTGTAATCATCTTGGAGAACCAATTGAAGAATGAAGACTGAGGAGCTACACATCTAGATGCAGCAGTTATATGCAGCATGACAACTAGTGGATAGTATGCGCAACAACATGTAATGATTGCAGCATAGTGATGACAGTATGTACAACAACAAGTATAGGTACAACTGTTATATAGTGGAAGCAGTGTGTACAATAGCATGTATGGGTACAACCATGACTGGTTGCATTTTCGTGACAAGAGCATCTCAGTGAATGGGTGCAACATGATGACGAGATGCAACACGATGGAGAATCAGTTGAAGCAGCTTGTCTTCAACTGATCTCATGTATCATCTTCTTAGAGATGATCTATGCTCTTATCTAGATAAGTCAAAGTGTTGACTTCTGTTGTAAATGTACTATCTCTCTCTCTCTCTGTGCTGAACTATTGAAGAACATATAAGAAGAATTGATCAAGGGTTTCCCCACATTAGGGTTTGTCTCTGGCTAGTGCCACACCTTGTGTCCTCTTGTCTTGTCTTGTCTTGTCTTCTGCGATTTATGTTTATGTTCTATTTGCAGTTTACTTTAACGCTGATGTGATTGCTAACCTGGAAAAGGTATTGAGCTAACTATGAAAATTGAAATAAATTGCTCTAAGCATAGAACATACCTAAACTTAACATGAAGGCCTGCCAATTGACCTCAAGCCTAAATCTGTGCCTGTAGATGCTGAAGTACCTAGCGAACTGCCCATTAGTGGATTACCCTGTGAACTGCTCTGCGGACTGCCCTGCATGCTACCCAAAGAACCACCCACCTGACTCTGAGAGCCACTGCTCACTGATGGACATGACATTGTAATCGATGTACCTTCTGATCCCTGACCACTAGATCCTTGTCACTGACTCAGTTGCTCCTGAGGGTCTGGTGACTTTGGATACTCTAACTCCCGTGACCTCCTAAAAGCTCTCTCCTCCTCGAACTTCACATCCCGCCTAACAACCACTTTCCTTTGCGCAGGAATATAAATCCAATAAGCTTTCGAGGTCTCGCTATAACCCACAAAGATGCCCTGGTCTGCGGTGGGCTTTAGCTTGGTCCTATTCTCCTTGGGGACATAGGAATATGGAAGGTACCCAAAGATACGAAAGTGCCCAACATCAGGCTTCTTCCCAGAAAAAGCCTCCTTTGGAGTCACATTCCCCAAGTCACGATGTGGACTCCTGTTTTGCAAGTACACAACAGTGTTGCAGGCCTCTTCCCACAAAAATAAAGGTAACCCTTGATCATGAAGGATGGCTTTGGCAGCCTCTACAATGGATTTGTTCTTCCTCTCCGCAACCCAATTCTGCTGGGGTTGTAAGGAACTATGAACTCCCCCCTAATGCCTGCCTCAGCATAAAAATCAACAAACTCACCAAGGGTATACTCCCCTCCATTGTCCGACTTGAGGACCTTGATCTTCCTACTTGTCTGGGTCTCCACAAGAGCTTTGAACTCTTGAAACCGCTTGAAGACCTCACTCTTGGTCTTCAAGAAATAAATCCAGGTCTCCTTGGAGTGTTCATCAATGAATAAAACATAGTACTCATAGCCACTCAAGGATACATGAGACATCCGACCACTCACATTGGTATGAATCAAGTGAAGGATCCCAATCGCTCTGCTATCACTACTGGGAAAGGGGATCTGGCAAACTTCCCCATAGCACATCCTCTGCATACATCAAGGTGATCATAACTGAAATCTAGCGTACCAGTGGTGATCTCTTGCAATGTACTCAAGGCCCCATCCTGCGGTGCCAAATCTCACACAACTCTGAACTGCTAGATCTGCTGTCGGTCCTGTCTCGGGTGCTGCTACTCAATGCCATCAGGGGCTGGAATGAGAACTTGTACACCTTGGCATGGCGCACACCATTCACTCTAGCTGAAGAAGTTGGAGTTCCCCCAGGATATATAAGCAACTGCCCTCTGCTGAACGAATGTCAGGCTTTTCTTCATTCCAGGGACATATAGAACATTTGACACTTTCAAGGGAGGTTTGGGTCTCCTATCAAATGTCAATGTCCCCACACCGACTGCTCTAACAATGCTGTCATCACCATGTACTACCTCCATATCAGTATCACCGTCTGAAAGCTCTGAGAAGTACTCTCTGACTCCTGTCATGTGGTGGAAAGCGCCACTATCAACATACCAAATGCTAGAAGATGCTCTGCTAGTACCGGTGAATGCACACTCCCTTTGAACCTGTATGGCAGGTGATCTTGCACTAGTGGCCTCACAAGCTATGAACCCAAACTCCCAATCAAAGCTCTCTGAGAAGCTCTCTATCTTTGCAGAAGCTGCCATGGGTTTGTCTTTCTCTTTCTTATTCTTCTTCTCTGGACACACAGAAGTGTCCCAAATTTTGACAATTCCAACATTTGACTTTGGAATAGTCCTCCTTGTTTTGCTGCTTGCCTTTACCTTTGCCTTTGCCTCAATTGTTGGAAGCTTGCTTCTTTGTTTTGCCCTTCTTGCCTCTTGCTAACAATGCCACATTGTCATCCTCCTCCCCCTGTTTGGCTGCCCCAAGATGGTTCTTTTTGATCTCATTCTGAATGCAATCATCCCACAACCTCTCCCAATCGGGAAGGTTTTCCCATGCAGCAATGCCATCCACAAAATTCTCCCAAGTCTTGGGAAGACCATTCAAAGCAAACCTCACCAACTCAGCGGGTGCAATGATCTCACCTATGGCTGCCAACTTATCTTTCATAGAAGTGATCTTTGTGAGGTATGCAATAGCACTGTTAGTCTTCGCCATTTTAATGGCTTTCAATTTCTCCTTTAGGACCCTTTTTCTGTTTTCATTTGAGCTCTGGTAAAGACTGGTCAACGCTGTCCACATCTCATGTGCATATGTATTTCCTCTCACATGATGAATGACATGATCTTTGATTCCTTCCAGGTTCAATCTTTTTGCCTTAGCATTCTTTTTGTTAAACTCTGCCAACTGTACAGGGTCAGTAGGTACTACTACTGGGTTCTGTGTGGTATTTACCATAATGCCCCAAACTTCTGCTTCCTCAAAGATGCTTTGGATTCTCTCCTTCCATGCACTGTAGTTGTTCTTCCCATCCAACCTGTCTTCCACTCTAAAACCCAAAGACATGTTTCACTGTCCTACCAAACTGAAATTTTCAAATTTGTGGTAAAGGTTTCTGTTTTCTGTGTAAAAATCAGCTGCTTGTAATTTTCACTCTGCTATCCCAAACTGCACTTTTCAGCCAACCAAGCTTTGATACCATGAAGAAATTTCAACCCCACTCTGGTTATCAATTTTCCTTATCACTCTATGCATTTAGTTTTAAATCCAAACATGATAAAAATTCTAAAATTTGGAAATGACAATATTTTGTGAAAACACAAATTTAGAGATTTCACAACTGCTGAAATTGCAGAAATAAAACACAGCAAAATTATGACAGCCACACATAGAAAATAACACAGTGATTTTTGGTCAATATGACCTTGGAAAAACCCCCTACAACTCTTGGGGAAAACCAATTTAAGAGCTCTTCTTTATTTCTGAAAAATGCTTTTACAGAGAAACTGAAATACACAGTAAAAATTCTAGCAACCACAAATTACAACTTATCTCGATTTTCGTGCTTGAACTCCACTTCGAAAATTGTGCCAATCAACAAATATCCAAAATAGAAATTTTCCAGCGATAAAACAACATTAAATATTGTACGACATACGTCGAAAAACATGCCCAGAACTACTTGTACGGATTGTATGGATCGTATGGATTTCAGCAGTACGGTTGCCTCGAAAATTGTGCCCAAATTTGCTTTGAAATTCGTGCCCTCGCTGTTGTCTATCTTCCTCGATTTTTGTGTCTTTCTCCTGCTATATGGTTTTGCCTTGGGATGCATGCCATTAAATGCTGTTGCCCAGATTTGCTGAAATGTCTTCTTGCTGCTCTTCTTCACTTTCTCATTGCTCAGGAATTTTCTCCTTGCTCTCTCTTCTCTTTCTCTCAAATGCTCCTGAAAGAATGAATTGATCTTTTTCTCTTCTCTTCTCCTTTTACTCTCTAAATGACCTTTTGGGTTATCCTAAGATCTAATGGCTAAGATTCATTAGATCTAGGGATAAGAATAAATGTGCATTTAATTCTCACTTTCTATTTTTTAACTCATCCACTTAAATAAAGACCCGCTTAGCGTTTTATTTCCATAGTCACTTTTTCACTTTCTAATTCTTCATTGACTTTAATAAAGTCACATTTAAATTAGAATGTAACTTTTACCACTTATAAAGTCATTTTAAAATTAGAATGTAACTTTATCACTTATAAAGTCAATTTTAAATTAAATTGATTTTACTACTTATAAAGTCACTTTAGGAGAATAGTACAAATAAATTTGGACACTTTTCCCTAGGCCGAAGATCAAAGCCTTAAGGAACCACTTGTCCTCTGGTACCCAAATTTTCACACCTTCCAAGACCAAGTCACAAGCCTCCTCTACACCCTTAGGTCAACGTTGCTCTTCTTCTTCCTCTTCTCGGCCTCCTTTAGATTTTCATCCTCTTCTTGGAAGTTTTCACCCAATCTAGATCACCCTTATATGACTGCAATCTTCGACCTCCCTTTGCAAACTTCAAATCTGTAATCTTCGCACATGTGAGGGTAGACTAGCCCAAAAATAGTCCCACAATGATGTCATTATCTTCGCTATCCCTTTCTCTTCTTTCGATGATGTTAAGGCTCCTTCTAAGATGATTTTCGCACTTAGTTATTTTAGACATGCTTGACCAAATTGCTTGTTGATTTGGGGTAGCATCAGATGTGCTCCAGCCATGAAATTTGGTGGAGAGGTTGGGGCACATGAGATCTCCAATACCCAGAAAGGGTTTGGGCAGGTTCTAAACAGTTCAGGAGATATTAAAATAATTAATATTTTTAACGGAATCCTTAAGTCTAAACTTAGGGAAATTAAAATATTAATGTGAATTAATATGAAACTGTGTTAGAATAGTCCAAAAGACTTGGATCAAGCCAGATCTAATCTTAGTCGTTGATTAGGGACTTAATCTCGACCAGTTATATGTCAATGAAAGAAGTATAAGAGGAGGCTTGAGGGTCACTTGGAGAACACACTAGAATGATTAGTCATTCTGTTCTCTAGAGCGGGGTTTGCTAAGAGAGATAGAATCAGTGATCGGAGTTGTAGCTGAGGAGCATTGAGTACAGAGAGATAGAGAGGCAAAGATAGTGTTGGGAGAGCAGCGCAGTAGCCGGGGAGAGTGACGCAGTAGCAGCCAGAGCTCACGCAAGGCCACGCAGAGGTAGCCAGGAGTTGTGTAGAGCTTAAGAGAGGCCAACGTTGCTGACGCAGAGGGTCAGAGGGTTGATGCAGGGTCTCCTAAGGTTGACGCAGACCCATCCAGGGTGACGTAGGGCCAACGCTAGGAAGAGAGGGGCAGAAACAGTCCAGAAAGGCAGACGTTGGGGTTTCTGGGGCATATTGGAGTTGAGGAGCTTTCAGAAGGTGTTTCCGGGGTTTCATCCGGGATATTTGTCTCAAACTGAGAGGTATTACTGCCAAGGAAATTCTCTATTGGGTAGGATGGATTTGGCACCCAGATTGTACTCTGATATTGCTTAATAAGAAAACCCTTAGATAGCTACACCAGTTTTCCCACATTGGGTTTTTCCGGGGACATTGGTCCAAAAATAACGGTGTCATTTGGTGTGATTGTTTCTGTTTCTTTCAGTTGTTGAGCTGTAATATGTTGAGCATGCACTAGTGTTTATTTTCAGTATTTACATTGTAAATAACTTGTTAAGTAACATAACAAGTAGGTAGGAATAAATCAGATAAAGTGCATAAAGGGTTTCTAACTGGTAGACCTAGAAACTTCAACATTTCTCTCTTCTAAATGAGGCTGAGCACTACTATATATAGTGGTTTATCAATTATTATTAGGCCGACATGATCAATGGAATATGCCGACATCTTTCTAGTATTATCCCTTTCATTGTAGGCTGACTTGAGTGAGGACTAGTGAGAAGGCCTTGGAAGGTGAATTACAAAAACAAAATTGACTTTTACAATGTGTAACATGCCTTATGACAATGACTCTTTAGAGTTTTATGAATAGATGACAAAATCTCTAAGGCTCACAATGGGAGCCTTAACTAAAAATAAAATCTCTTATTCATGAAACTCATGAAATCACAATTACATATCATTATGAAGCCTGAACCTAGTTACACTTTTCAACATTCAGTGTCGTGAGGATATGGCCGCTTGTGGCCATATTGCTTTAGCTGGTAGCATTTTATACATGAGGGATGGTTGCACATCACTTCTAATAGCCAAACGCTTCTAAGACCTTTGATAAGTGCAACTGTGCACTTTCAACAACCATGGAAGTCTTCGACGAGTGCCACTACATTGCAGGTCAAGGCATTGAGGGCCTTGGGGTGCACCTTGGCCTCTCGATCATCGAGGCGTGCTAATCTTCTTAAGCCCTTTTTCTATTTTGCAACTCCTGTGGAATTGAGAAAACCAGCTCTATTGTAAGCTCAAGAGAATAGCACCATTAATGCTTAGGGAGCCATGGTGGCCATGGCGGAATGCTGGCGCAAATGCAGCCGGTTGCAGAACCACCACAACCAAGTCATGGATGAATCCATGTTCAATAGGCTATGTTATGCACGGAGCACGTTGCAGCGAGGTCAGGTGAGCCTTAGTTTATAAGGTATTTGGGTGAGATTATGCAATTGGTCTGACAAAAGACCTAGACATGCCAACGAAAAGACCTAGACGTGGCAACCAAAAGACGTAGACGTGGTAACCATAGATTGATTGCCGAAATTCTGCCTTATCACAATTGGGCGATAGCGGGAAGACATGGCCCATTGACCTCACCCCGAAAGTTCTAAGTTAGCGCAATAGAGACTTGGCAGGGATGATTAGCACTAGTCTAGCTAGGCTTACAACTTGGAGGCAAAGTGCAATACCATTGAATGGGATTGGAGTCTGTGTGACCACTGACAACTGATCCTTGAAGTTGTAAAAAAAAAGTCTCGCATGTTAAAACGAGGAAATCTGCAGCGGAGTGCAAGATGATGTGGGGCGGGACAAAGTGCCATCCACGTCGCCCCGGTTGCAATAGGATTGGTGCGGGGTTTCAGCTCAACCTGCTGGGCCTTCCTCGAAGTTAAATGCAACTGTAAATGTTTGGCTAGATGACGTAAGTTGGGCCCTCGCGACAGACGTGTGGTCCAACAACCATGTTATTTTCCAATGGTGGACTGACCTGACAGGTCAACCCATTGATCAATCTCGGAGCATTCCCAAGATTAAGTGCGTGAGGGAACGGGGTGAGGCTAAGGCACATGAGTTCTAAAGAACCCATAAACCCTATTGGTAAAATTCCACCCAAATTGTATTTTATTAAAATAATTGATATTTTTAATGGGGTTCCTAGGTCTAAACATAGGGAAATTAAAATATTAATGGGTGAGAATGATCTAGAAGGCGGATCAAGTCATGTTTTAATCTTAGGCATTGATTAGAGACTCAATCTCGGCCATTGAAGACTCAATAGGGAAAGTATAAAATGAAGGCTTGGGGTTCATTTGGAAGTACACATAGAGAGAGATTGAGGAAATCGATTTTCTGAGATGAGAAGCTCTCAAGAGGAAAATTGATTGGGGAGATCTTGCAGCTGAGGGGCAGAGAGAATCTGAGAGGACTGTTCGGAAAATACAGAACAGAGAGGCGGAGAGAGCCTACAGAGAGGCAGCGTAGTAGCGAGAGAGTTGACGTTGGGCTAGTCTGGGGTCACGCAGTCTTGACACAGAGGCAGAAGGGCCAGCGGTGAGCAGAAAAGTTGTTTGTCACATAGAATCGAGAAATGCTGGAACAACCGGAACTATCGGAACTATCGAGAACTGCAGGAACAGCGGGGAGAGCTGACGCATAGGCAGCGTAGTAGCTAGGAGAGCTGATGCAAAAAAGCTGCTTGTCACGCAGAATCTAGAACTGCCGGGAACTGCAAGATTACTTGGTCTTGAGGCCTCCTTGACTAGGAATCAAGAAATCCTCCTCATATTCATCATAGACTCCATTCTCCAAAAGATTAAGGCACTGATCTACCAAGAGGTGGTCACCAGAAATCACATTGTTTCACCTTCTTTCAAGTCTAGCCAAGTTGGGGCACCTAGGGCATCAATTTCCCGACAAACTAGCATTCCAAAAAGTTTGATCTCCTAGGGTCTCCTGCGTTGGTGTTTCCTCAAGGTCTCCTCCAATTTTGAAGCTATTGCAACGGTGGAGTTGGGAGAAAAGCCAAGCCCTAGCTCCGGGATCAAACTTTGCCTTAGCATCCCTAAGGCTGGTACCTCATAGGATCAAATCAGCATCTTCAAGTGAAACTCTTTCTTTGATCCTTTCCCACCTTATCTAGGGTAAGAACATCATTGGTTGCCATACTAATTCTTCTTATCTTAGACCTAGTCCACTTGGTTCCGTGTGGTCCTGCTCCCTTGAAAAGACAATTCTTCAAGAACCATCTGGGATACCAATTACAATAAGGATTTTAGGGATTGGGAAGTTCCTTCATAAGCCACATCCCATAAACCTAACCCTTAAATCCTCCCTTCCTTTCCCTAGAAGACATTGTACCTTGCTTAGAAAGCAAGCAAGCCTTATTGTTCTAACTCTTCCAGGAAAGGGATTATTAGGGTCACTCCATATCATTTCATTAACTTATCCTTCATTAGTGACTCCATAATATACCGGGTCTCCTCCAATCGGTGAAAGTTCGTAAATAGAAGGGAGCCTTAGCTGAGGTGACAATGGGCTAAGTCTCCATTTGTTGCCTTTGGCCTAACATTTGCCGTTTAGGTCCCCTATTAGTTTGAGCAGTAACATTTTGGCTTCCTTTGATAAATTTCCCGCTTTGGACATTGCTAGCATCATTGGGCATCCTAATCATGTCGCAGGAAGGATGGTGTGTGGGGTGCCTGTGTTTGATGGTTATCCACCCAATGCAATTGACCACGTTGAGAAGGTTGTTCACCAAGATGTCCTTATGTTATTGTTCATGGGATCTCTCTGTGATCATAAGTCATGGTTGCATGATCATTAACCTAGGAGTATCTCATCTATTGAAGAGTTCATTGATGGCTTTCTTAGACATTTTCAAGTACACCTTGCATTAAGCATTCAAGAGGAAGCCTTCATCAAGCATCATCAAGACATTAAGAATCTAGGTCATGATCAAGAAGACGAGTTCTCCTTTGGTCCACATGATGAAAATGATGATTTTGAGGACACATGTGCCGGGAAGGATGAGTTTATGGAAAGTGAAATTGAGTCCAACCTTACTTTTCTCAAGGATATTACACCCGATGAATCCTATTTTGAAAACTCTAAGAAAGATGATCCCATTAGCCCCTTGGAAGATGACATTGAAGATTATTTCCACATTGAAAAGGAGAAATCAGAAATTGTTGGTCCTCAATTTGATTGTGCTCCCATTTACGACACCAACAAGGAGGGTGAGGATGAGATTGCTCTTCCCTTCCCTTCAGGCTCTATTTATGATGACATAACCCATTGATACCCTTGGGAAGGAGAATCTTCATTTGCCTTTGCATAAAGAGGGGCAGTTGGAAGTGATTAGTTTTCCTTTTAAGAGAGACCCAATCTTTGATACTAAGGAAATTGATAGGGCTCGCACTTCTCCTGAGTATGATTCTATGTTCAAATCACTTGAGCCTTTAGATTATGATTTTGGGAAAACAAAACCCGTTGAATACAATACTTCATTCTCCCTTTTTCCTATTGGTCATCATCTTGGATCTTCATCAAGTGATTCCCTCACCCTTGGTCATATGATCTCAAGTAACTGTGAGCCCTTTCCCCCTCTTGATTATAGTGTCATGGAAAAAAACCCATCATTGATTATAGTTTTCCTCCTTGGACGCACCCTTAGGGTTTTGATCACTCCATAGCCTCTCCTCTCCAGTGTTATCATCATGTGCAACCTACTTGTGTTTCTCCACGACCTCCCTTTTCTACTAATCATAACCTGATGAAGGCCATAAGCCATGATGCAAATAATAAGGACAGTGGTGGATGTGATATGCTGGAGGTTGCCATCCATCGAAAGTTTATGAGCTTGGTTGTTGAGATCTCTATATTTTGGTTGCAAGAGAAGATCTCATGGACTAGATTACATCCTTTTCTTACCACTTCTCACATAATCATTCATATGTGGGCATCATATTTTCCCACCTCCCGCCCACAACATCCTCCATGTGTTTGGGTTTGCAATTTCTTTAGGACTTGGTGCATGAGTAATTCTATAGATAAGAATATTTATATTGACTTGATGATATGTTGGTTGCATTGGATTTATGATTACACTTAATAATAGCTTTGACATATGCATGTTAGGGTAGGATGCATTGCATGCTGATTTCCACATTAGAAATAACATCATATGACATTTCTCATGGTAGATAGATGCATATTTGCATATTTTATTTTCTGTTGATTTTATGGCCTAACATATAACATGAGCCTTCATGAGGCGTCGCGAAAGCATGCTGCCTCGTGTTTTTCCATCTATTATGTGTGTAAGTGATAGGTCTACAGTAACCAAGAGTTTGCTGGACTTCTCATGACCTCCTGTTCGAGTAGCCTCACCCACTTCTTCAAAAGATCACATCCCAGTTGGAGCTAGATTTTACCCACTATTTTGTTGGTGATATCCCTAGGAGATCTTTTTTTCTCCAAGATGGTCCTCAACCGACAGCTAGCAGCTCGTTGCAGCCATCAGCTAGCCTAGTGTTCCATTACTTTGCCACCTGAGCCAGCCATGTGGTCCCTCATCCATCTGCCATGATCGTATGTTTGAAGTTGGGCCTCTCGAACCTAAAGGTATGCCTTGTCATTTGGAAATTAAGTATTGTAGTTTGCTTATCATGGACACTTCTGGGCATGGATTAGTGGGGGAATTCAACGCAAAGAATGGGCTAGGTCTATGCTTTTGTCCCCTAGACCTCTTTTAGGTGGGCCTCTTGAACCTAAAGGTATGCCTTGTCATTTGGAAATTAAGTATTGTAGTTTGCTTATCATGGACACTTCTGGGCATGGATTAATGGGGGAATTCAGTGGAAAGAATGGGCTAGGTCTATGCTTTTGTCCCCTAGACCCCTTTTAGGTATTAACCTTAGGTTCTAGACCCATGGGATCTATTTTCCTGACCATTTGGCTCTAGGGATGATACTTCATGGGAAACCCTAATTTTGGTGTCGTGGTCTTGCTACCCTATTCACTTACATTACCCTCTTTCCATTCATTATCAACCCATTTGTCATTTCTCCCACCTAGGTCCACATTTCTCCACTGGGTCCACATAGGGTTAGTATGCCCCTTCCCCTTGCCCACACCTTGGGTCATGGCTTGGAATGAAGTCCAGAGGTTGATGCAGCTAAAAAGAAAGATAAACGCATATATGGCCACATTCAACAGGAAAGTGTACTACAAAATGCAAAACATGGCTAGGACAAGCACATTTAGCACGTGGGCAAAAAGCCAATACATGAGCTCTACCCCATTCTCATGGCCATCCCCTTGGTTCCTACAGGTTCTATGAACCTCCTTCATCATATAAGAACCCATTATTGTTCCAACCCGTGGTGGGCAGTGAGCCGTCCCACCTTAAAAGGGGGTATTCACTACTATATCTTATACATCATGTTCTCGCCCCTTGAGCCTCAAGCATTTAATCAAAGAAAATCATAAAAAGGTAAAAGACATATAAAGAAGGGTGGAAAAATCAAGGTTGGGGCACCTCATATACCACCATTGCTCCCTCCTATACATTATAAACTAGAGTGTGGGCTTCCCTCTTATTAGCTACCCTTGTACCCCAACGTGTGATCTAGAGCTGCCCCTTCCCATTCCCACATCATTCACCCATCTGTCATATGCCACCTTTTAAAGGATGTCCCTTGACCAATGCTTTTAAAAATGGCCGAACCGAATCCGAAGCAGCCGAGCTGGACCCTTGCCCAGGCTAGCTTGGTACAAAAACCGGTCCAAAGGCCTGGCCGGTAATCGGTCACCGACTCGACCGGTTTGGTAATGGATCGGCCAGCTTGGTCGAACCCGACATAACTCGGTCGAGCCAGTCCAAACTGGTCCGCAACGGAAAAAGGAGGGAACAACGAACTCCAAATTAGATTTTTTTTGGGTTTTAGGTCTTTTGCAAGTCCATCTAACCTCTCCCAAGCCTATAAAATTTCCCCAACCCCCTCACATTTCCTCACAACTTTTTCATTGCATTTGTGTGAGCATTTGTGAGGAGTTTGTGAAGAGTTGTGGAGTTGGTTTTCGGAGCAACAGTGAGGAGTCTCTTGGGCAATCATTGGAGCAACAGTGAGAAGCTTCTTGGGCAGTCATTGGAGCAACATTGAGGAGTTGGTTTGTTGGAGCAGCATTGAGGAGGCTAGAGCCCAGAGGTTATTTTCTTTCACTTCTCAAATCTTCCTTTGCTTGTTTTTTGTTGTTGTTGCAAAGGCGCATTTGAGAAGTGCTCTTCATTGCATTTGTGAGGAGTTTGTGAAGAGTTGTGTAGTTGGTGTTTGGAGCAACAATGAGGAGCTTCTTGGGCAGTCATTGGAGCAACATTGAGGAGTTGGTTTGTTGGAGTAGGATTGAGGAGGCTAGAGCCTAGAGGTATTTTTCTTTTCACTTCTCAAATCTGCCTTTGCTTGTTTTTTATTTTGCAAATCTGGAAATTTAAAAGAGTAATTTTTGTAAAAGAAATGAACATTGAAGAGTTTTTTTTTTTAATTTTGTTTTTGTTTTTTTTTTCTCTTCGTTTTTAGACTTTTGTCCTTTTATTTCCAAGTCGAAATATTAGAAAATGGCTCCTAGAATGTAAGATGTTGCTTGGGCATATGTTGACATGATTGATAATCAAATGCATTGCAAATTTTGTCATAGTAAAATTAAGGGAGGTGGAGGGCGCATTCATACGCTAAAACAACACTTGGCTGGTATTAGAGGCCAAATTGTTCCATGTGCAGCACCAACAAAACAAATTGGGGATATGATAAAGGAGGCTAGAGCCCAGAGGTTATTTTCTTTCACTTCTCAAATCTTCCTTTGCTTGTTTTTTGTTGTTGTTGCAAAGGCTCATTTGAGAAGTGCTCTTCATTGCATTTGTGAGGAGTTTGTGAAGAGTTGTGTAGTTGGTGTTTGGAGCAACAATGAGGAGCTTCTTGGGCAGTCATTGGAGCAACATTGAGGAGTTGGTTTGTTGGAGTAGGATTGAGGAGGCTAGAGCCTAGAGGTATTTTTCTTTTCACTTCTCAAATCTGCCTTTGCTTGTTTTTTATTTTGCAAATCTGGAAATTTAAAAGAGTAATTTTTGTAAAAGAAATGAACATTGAAGAGTTTTTTTTTTTAATTTTGTTTTTGTTTTTTTTTTCTCTTCGTTTTTAGACTTTTGTCCTTTTATTTCCAAGTCGAAATATTAGAAAATGGCTCCTAGAATGTAAGATGTTGCTTGGGCATATGTTGACATGATTGATAATCAAATGCATTGCAAATTTTGTCATAGTAAAATTAAGGGAGGTGGAGGGCGCATTCATACGCTAAAACAACACTTGGCTGGTATTAGAGGCCAAATTGTTCCATGTGCAGCACCAACAAAACAAATTGGGGATATGATAAAGGAGTTGCTAGACAAAGTTGAGAAGTCTGAGGAAGAAAAAGCTAGGCAAAAAGAAATAGAGGCTGACATTGGGAGGAAGAGGAGTATAAAACACATGATGGCTGCCAACCCCAATTTTGATTATGAGGGCTCTTCATCAATCCCTTGCACTGATGCATACAACCCCTTTTGTTATGTTCCTCCCTCTTTGGAGTCTGTTCAAGAAAAGGGTAAGAGTAAAATTAAAAAGAAGGGTGGTATCAAAAGTTATTTCACACCCTCCTCTACCTCTGATAGTGCACATGGTCCTCAAGCTAATAGAGGTCAAATGCAACCCACTTTAGATAACCATTGGAAGAAAGAATTGAGAGAAACTACCTGTGATTACATAGCTAGATGAACTTATGATGTTGATATCCCCTTCAATGCTTCTCGTTCACCATATTATGAACCTATATTTGATGTCATATTTGTTGCTGGAAAGGGCTTCAAAGGCCCTACTATGCATGAGTTAAGGGGATCTCTTTTGCAAAAAGAGGTTTTTTTCCATTGATGAATATTTGAAAAATTTCAAAGGCTCATGGGCAAAAACAAAATGTAACATCATGTCAAATGGATGGACTGATCAAAAGAACCTTACCATCATAAGCTTTCTTATCTTTTGTCCACAGGGAACCAAGTTTCTAAAATCAGTTGATGCATCTGATAGGGTGAAAGATGCATACTTGTTGTTTCAACTTTTGGATGAGGTTGTTGAAGAGGTGGGGTGGATAATGTTGTTCCAATCATCATATATAATGCCTCTAACCATGTTCTTGTTGGTAAAAGGTTAGAGGAAAAACACAAAACCATCTTTTGAACCCCATGTGCTACACATTACATAGACCTCATGCTTGAGGATATTGGTAAAATAGATTGGATCAAGAACATTGTAGAGCATGCCAAAAGCATAACAAAATATATTTACAATCACTGAACTTGATGAGGAAAAACACAGGGGGCAAGGATATTGTTAGGCCTGCCATCACTAGATTTGCGACTCATTTTTTGACATTGCAATCTATGCTTTCCCAACATAGAAACTTGCAAAGGATGTTTTCCAGTGATGAATGGAATGAATGTCAATGGGCTCGCAAACAAGATGCAAAGATGTGAGAAAGAAAGTTAATGAAGAAATATTTTGGAAAAGGCAACAAATATTGTGAAGGTTGTTGAGCCACTGGTTGAGGTGTTGCGGTTGGTGGATGGGGATAGATTGGCTATGGGCTTCATTTATGAGGCTATGGATCAAGCAAAGTAGCAAATAAAGACAACATACAAGGATAGAGTGGCTAAGTATGGGCCCATTTGGGACATTATTGAGCAAAGATGGAGCAATCAACTCCATCTTCCTATACATGCAATTGAGTTTTTTCTGAACGCAAGGTATCATTATAAAGCCCTGGAGGCAGAAGCTTTGACTGGGGAGGTTAGAGATGGATTTATTGAATGCCTTGAGCGCATGGTCCCTAAGGAGAGTGACCGGTTGGAGATACACTAACAGATCACTTCTTTCAGCAAAGCCTCAGGTACCTTTGACAAGAACCTAGCAAGGATTGCAAGGGAAGCAAATGAGCCAGGTGAACAAGCAATTTCAGTTTTCAAATTCTTATTTTGTTAAATTGTTAATAATTTGAAAGTTGGATATAATTCGTTGAGCTAACTCATTACACAACATCCAATACAACATCCGGCTAAGACGCAACTAATCTCTGAACAAAAGACCTGATACAGATCCCATTGTGTTGGAAGATATTGATCCAACATCAGATTGGGTAGTGGAGAGTAATCCAACAGAGTTTGATTCTGATGAGGATATTGGTCTTGATTTGGATTTAGAGATGGAGGCATTAGTTGAACATAATGTTCAGTTAAATGTAAATCCACTAGTACCAGGCCCAGCCCCAAGTCCTCCAGTTGAAGGAACTTTCTCTACTTAGCCACGAAGCAAGCACATAGATCGTCTATCTTAGTGTGCAGTTGCTGCTCCTACTAGTGCTACTACTTCTACAGTTGCAATTGGAGATCGTGATGAGGAGGAGGAGCCGTGGGTTTCCTAGTCCGACTCTGTTTTAGAGTCTAAGCCAGATGATGATGGCTTCTCTAGCAGTAGCCATCAGTGACTAGTGACTAGTGATGTTTTGTTGTAGAGGCCATTTAGAGCTTCCTTGGTTATGTGTTTTTGTTCTGATCTCTATATATTACATGTATTAGATAGTGCACTGGGTGCCATTTTGATATAATGGATATATTCATGAGCCTACTTTGATCATATGTTGTCATCTATCTATATTATAATGCTTTGTGTTTGGAAACATGAATGAAAATCTTTAAAATTATGTTTTTTTACAAAAAAATAAATATTTAATGTATTTTTTACAAAAATTGAGTCATTGAAATCAATTAGGCCGAGTCGATATCGAGTCAGAGTCGACCCTTGACCGGTTCAGAGTCTGAGTCAGAGTTCTAAAACTATGACCTTGACTATATTATCCCCTTTAGAAGTAGAAACCATCTAATAGGATCATGGGTTAACCCTATTTGGAGTTAGGAGACATTGGCACATCTCGAAGCCCATTATGGAAGCGCAAGCCATTATGAAGTCTCCACCTATGGTCATTGATTGGTAAGCTCATTTACTCGATTTCTCTAATGACTTGTTGTATTGAAAGGCTAGGGGACGCATTGGATCTTCTGCAGGGTTGCAGATGGTCTCCATTTTGGGTTTGGTCTCCCTATACGGGGTCCTAATCCTTCAGAGGGATACATTGGCACTTGTAGGGTGCGCATTGAGAGCCGTGGGCCTCCACAATAGTAGACAACAAATGGGTGGACTGTCTATGGATCGTCAGATGGTTGCGTTGGAACTCATAGCTGAAATCATGATTGTGTCGGGGTACCCTACCAATAGCGGTCGGGCACAACGAATTGTCACAATTCACCTCCTGACCATCGATTACTCCGCCCTCATTGAGACCATCGAATTGGATGGTGCTGGTGGGGACAGTTGGAGCGGGCTTGTGTGGCAAGTTTTCATTGGCCCAGGGAGGTTAATGCATGGTGGGACCCATCGATTGAAGATGCGCGACATCTATTATGCCTGAAATATGTCCACCAACCACTATATATATATATATATATATACAGGTCAGGGTTGGGAGACTCTGAGGAAGAGTCTAGGATCAAAGAGGACTCATCCGAACGCTAGAATGAGAATTGATAATTAAAATGAATAAAGGACAAAAAAGGAAATCATAATAATAATAATAATAGTAATACCAATAATCCCATTCTTCTGACAGTACAAGAGGAGTTAGATTAGCAATAACAACCCATCCCACTGGGTTGGTGGGGTAAGGTTGTTAGAGGTGGTATCTGAGCATCTAGGGTCAACACTTGGACTAGATGGGCTCTATCATGGGCAAGTAGCAGCAGAGTTCCCAAAAAGCTGTTTCATAATGATCTTTAGTAAATTAGCTAAGCTAATGTTTAGGTGTTAAAAGTCGGTCTAAAATTGGTTTACTGTTTGCATGGTAATAATGCATGGATCACTGGTTTTAGGATGGAGATCAAAGGACTTCATGGTACGTTTAAAAAAATACTAGAGACATAGAAATGGCGGAAAAGGCAACAACCTTACTATATTCCTCTCATTCTCAATGTAATCCAATAATAAATTTTTCTTTTCAATATTTTTAAATGCCCAAAAAAAAATCATGAATTCACTTCAATCATAAATTACCTTTATCTCTCTTTTGAGGAAGTGTATAGTTAAGCCCGAGGCTAGGGCAATCATACACAGATCACTTGCTCAATCCTGGTCCAGTCTGACTGTAGATACAAATGATAACAGCTTTTGTTTCCAGTGCTCCAACCCTTGAGCTTTCTGTTGTTCGATTCTCTATCTTATTGCGCTAAAAACACAATTTCTCTCAAATCTATCCCTATAATCCTTCCAATAGGTATCAAATTATTTCAAGATTCTATTGGTTTTGTTACACTGGAATGGTTACCGATGGAACATTGCAAAGAATTATCTCATTTGGAACTGAAAGATTGACTTGGAATTTGTGCACATATCCTCACTCGGTATTCTCTTTTCCAAGAAAACCAAAAATGCGTTATTACGCCTGTCACTTCCACAATTTGCTCTTCGAATCACAGGAACAACCAATCTAATCGACTCCAGAGCTTCACACACCGATTTAAAGCAATAGTTTCATCCGGGACCACTGAGTATCTCTCTGTGGTGATGTCGAACTTGAACTTGAACATAGAACTGTTGTTTTAGAACTTTGAATTTTCCTCTGAGTAAAAGCATATTTCTTATTCCATCCCCAACCATACAATTGCCCATCTACATCCAGAACCATTGTATGTTGCCAACCATCGCACATTTGAGTTATGTGAGCATTCTTAGGCCCTTGACACAATATGGACCAAGACGATCTTAGTGCCTTCCGTAGCTAAAATACTATTTGCTGAGAAAAAATGTACGCTGTACAAGGATTACAACAACGTTTATGGTGAAAGAAACGTCCAGATATCGGATCTTGCTGAACTCCATGCAAAATCTGCCAAGCGTTGTTCAATCACAAGAACGGTAGATAATGTAGTGCATGCACGAAAAAACCCACAAATTAGCTTAAGATAAAAAGACAAACAAATTTTGTGGTCACTAATAGAAGGGAAAATGGAAGGCAAATCACACTACTCCAGTTTTAGATAAACAAATTTTGTGGCCAGTAAACAGAGTGGAATATTTATAAATGCCCGAAGCTGAAGGAAAAATCCCTTGAATACTTGAATTAGAAAATGGAAGCGGCCGCTCTGCAATCCTCGAGACTGGTAAGGCACTGGTTGCTCTGGACGACTACAATCGAAGATACGCAGTGCGACGTCAAATGGAGAAGTCGAGCGGCCATGAATTTAGATACAACACCCTCATGCACATCTTGAGGGATTGTTATGAATTGGGCGTGAAGTGCATCAGCGTGTACACCTCTAGAATTTCAAGCGATCAGAGGAGCAAGTGGCGACGCTGATCAAATATCTGATGCAGGAGAAAACCTATCCTTTGCTCCAGGTAAAACAAAGGTAGCTAAAATGGCTGATCAAATGTGTTGCATAATTATGCTTCTAGCCCTCCATCATAATTAGGCTCCGATACCACATGTAGAGTATTTAATCAACTAATAAAACACTCATAAAATAAATAGCAGACATATACACAAATCAGACATGGCGGAAAAGGCCTCAGCCTTACTGTATTATATTCCTCACACTCTCAATGTAATCCAATATACAAATAATGATAATAGTACAAATAAATACATGAGGAAGTTTGTCTCAAGATAGTATGTCTATCTTGGACCCTATGGTTGAGAAAATATCTCAAAAACACACTAATCTAGGAGCCTAATTAGTTGGAGAGAATCTCTCAAACAACTAAGCCTAAACTGACTCCTAACGATGAGGAACAAACTCAATCTAGAAAGGTAGGATTAAATCCAACTTTCTTGATTTTAATTAATCTAATTGTCTTGGACTTATAATTGTTTTCATCACATGAGAGTGAGGCTAACAAAGGTGTTGATTGGAGTTGCATATTAACGACAATGATGTTTGGCATGTTATTATGTTTGGCATGGATGGTTAATGCTTTCTTGTCATATTGGAACAAGATGAACTCAAAGGTAGGGGTTTGGTGTGGACCTTGTAGATGCAGGATCTGTAGCTTGATGATTGTCTGCTTATGTTGGTTGCTTACTTGTGCAAGTGAATTCTAGGTGTAGCATTATGATGGATTGATTATGTGATTTCACGCATAGCTATGATGAATTCGTGAATATGATAATAGTTAAGGTTGAGTTACAATTCTTGTAAGACATGATTGTTGCATTTATGTGGTGCTGTAGTTATGTGGCATGGTTGAGTATATGATTGCTTTAGTGTATCATCACTGTTGGTCATATGGTGAGCCTTTGCATGCTTGGGAGAATATGTATGTGACTATTAATATGATCTAAGGAACCTTGGGAAAACTCCCTGTGATTGCTTGCATTATGTATATTTATGAAATTTTGTATTTATCTATACGCTAGCTAATTGGGGCGTGAGAGTTTCGTGGCCTCGTTGGCATATGGAAAGGACCCTAGTGGAAGTTGACTATTTCTATATGATGAAATGGTTATTATGGTTATTAGAGGTGTTTTGTCATTGGTGGTTAATGCCTTCTTGTCATACTAGAACAAGATGAACTCAAAGGTAGGGGTCTGGTGTGGACCTTGTAGATGCAAGATCTGTAGCTTGCTAGAGAATGACGTGCTTCATGATTGTCTTCTTATGTTGGTTGCTTACTTGTGCAAGTGAATGCTAGGTGTAGCATTATTATGGATTGATTATGTGATTGCACGCATACCCAAGATGAATTCGTGAATATGATGATAGTTAAGGCTGCGTTTTAATTCCTATAAGACATGATTGATGCATTTACATGGTGCTTTAGTTATGTGGCATGGTTGAGCATATCATTCCTTTAGTATATCATTACTGTTGGTCATACGGTGAGTCTTTGCATGCTTGAGAGAATATGTATGTGACTATTAATATGATGCAAGGATCCCAGGGAAACCTCCTTGTGATTGCTTGCATTATGTATATTTATGAAATTTTGTATCTATGTGTACGCCAACTAATTGTGGCGTGAGAGTTTCATGGCCTCATTGGCATATGGCAAGGACCCTACTGGAAGTTGACTACTTCTATATGATGAAATTGTTGTTATGTTTATTAGGGGTGTTTTGTCATCAATGTTTAATGCTTTCTTGTCATACTGGAACAAGATGAACTGAAAGGTAGGGGTCTAGTGTGGATCTTGTAGATGCAGGATTTGTAGCTTGCTAGAGAATGATGTGCTTGATGATTGTTTGCTGATGTTGGTTGCTTACTTGTGCAAGTGAATGCTAGGCGTAGAATTATGATGGATTGATTATGTGATTAAATGCATACCCAAGATGCATTCGTGAATATGATAATTGTTGATTATAAGATTGCTGGGGTTTATGCGGAAGTTTGATTCCTTCGTACCTGTAAAGGCATCATTGTAAACATGCCGGTATAATGTTTAAAAATCAGAAGTCATATATACATATATGACTTCTGATTTGTAAACTTTATGCTGGAATGTAAAATGCACGCATTAGGTCCTAGATTTAGAAAAATGTGACTAACGTTTAAATTGAGATATGTGTGCATGTGAATGCTTGCATGATCTTGTCATTGCTTGTGTTGCATCGCATGGTTGCTACTATTGACCTTATATATATGACAATTGGATGGAAACATCCAATCTCCCATATATGATATAGTGCCTCAAGAGATTAGACGCATGATGTTGCACAAATTTTAGGGAGCCAAGTGATTGATAAGTATTTGGTTTCAAGTATTTGTTATAGCAACAAAGGACATGGTTTGTTACTGACTAGTCGTAGGAGCAAAGTGCATGCTGACTGGGACGGTGTTACGAAATGTGTTAACTTGAATTGCATGCAGGTCCCTTTGAAGTTGCAGATGCCATGGCTGTTGTTGACCGTGAAGAGGGCCGAATTCTTCGTGTTCAAAAGTTGATTAAAAGAGTAGTGTGGCCTCAGAAGTGAGGATGATAGTAAATAATGTTGTTAGTATGGGTCAAAGGTTGAACTCAATTTTTTGCTTTGGCATGATGATGATTATGAATAATGTTAATACATATGCTTTACTGAATTTGGAAAACAAGCTTATGCATGGGATAACTTGTGCCCTGGTCTATGCTATGTGGTTGATGATGATCTAAAGGATGTGTGACAGCTGGAGGATTACATACTTGGCCTGACATGGTAAGATCAGAACTGGCTTATGTGTTGTTAATTTGTATTGTGCACTAACATCTAGCGAATGTGGCAGAACATAGTAGGACTCTGTGCCAGAGAAAGGAAACATGTATCGTGGCCTGGTGCAACAGGATATGGACCAAGCCCATTAAGAACATGGAAGAGGGATGTCCCTCCAAGGGAAAAGAACCTTGAGGAATTTGGAGGTACATTGTGTACATGTGCATATGTTGTGTAATAGTTTGGGTAGGCAGGGATGAATTTGGAGGTACATTGTGTACATGTGCATATGTTGTGTAATAGTTTGGGTAGGCAGGGATGGGATTGCTTGGGCCCTGGTGTTGTGAGATGTGGGACAGGCATGTATAGGATTGCTTCGGCTCATGATGTTTTGGGATACGCCTTGTTTCCTGGCGACAACCCAGATTGGTAGTGAGTACCTTGTTGTTAGTGCCCATGTTCATAAGGTAGCGATTGGGCTTAATTATATCCCATATACCCACCACTGGGTGCTTGCTGGGATGGCGTCTAATCTAGTGTGTGTGGTAGTCGAAGATAAGAGAAGAGAAAGCAGTGGGTGCTTTCTAGGATGGCAATCCAACTGGTGTGTGTACGTGGAAAAGAGAAGAGAAGGCCTTGGGTGCTCGCTAGGATGGCAAGCAATATGGTGTGTGTACATGGCAAAGAGAAGAGAAGACCTTGGGTGCTTGCTAGGATGGCGTCTGAACTAGTGTATGTGGTAGTCGAAGATAAGAGAAGAGAAAGCAGTGGGTGCTTTCTAGGATGGCAATCCAACTGGTGTGTGTACGTGGAAAAGAGAAGAGAAGGCCTTGGGTGCTTGCTAGGATGGCAAGTGATATGGTGTGTGTACATGGCAAAGAGAAGAGAAGACATTGGGTGCTTGCCGAAATGGCAACCAATTCGATGTGTGTACGTGGCCAAAGAAGGAAGCAAGGAGGAAATTGAGATAAGTATCATAATTTTATTGATTTTTGAACCTTTAAATTACAAATCAAAATACCATATTTTGATTTATGATGGTTTGGATCATGCGCTGACTTGGTTTTGCTTTTATAGGAATTAAAGCAAAATTTGAAGTTCACTACGAGAATAAACTGCTAGTAAGGTATGGTTTAAATTATTACAGTTACTTATGATGAATCTCATGAAGTTTGTGTGCTCTTGATGTAGGAATGAGTTTATGATTACTCGGTTCGAATGAATGAAGTTAACCACAGGGTGGAATGACAACAATATGATAAAGTCAAAATAGGGCCATTGTGGGACACTAGAACTCCATGATGCCCGCTAATTTTCATCAAGCATGCTATGACTGTGTGATAGTTTGGAGGCAGGGAGATGCCTCAGATTGAGCTCCTTTCTATGCAAGGAAGCCTTGCCAAGAGATGTATCGTCTGAGGGACTGAGAAGTAGAGAAGGGGATGCTTGAATTTGGAAGGTGAGTGACTGCACAAAGAGGGGGATAACCAGATTGCACGAGGGACTAGGAAGCAGGGAAGGGAAGGCCGAAATATATAAAATTTGGTTTCTTGGTCATGAGCTTGGCTAATTGCGATTAAAAGCACATTGGGAGTGTGCATAGATAAAATGAGCTAAAGGACAAGGAGAGCAAGGATGCCAAGTGTTGGACATTGGAGGCAAGCAACACTCCAAGAGGAAGAACAAACTTTGATGGTATGGACATGCTTAAAGTATCCAAAGATTGCTGTGGAAAATGGCTAAATTTTGATTATACTTTCACTTGCTAGTTGAAGCAAATGCATGTAGGATTGTAAATACTGTGTAGAGGTGTACATATAAAGTGCCATGAAACAATATGTGTTCTATTTTGTTTTCGGCATTGCATAAGAGCAGAGGATCATTGAGGACGATGTTCCCTTAAGGGGGAGGGGTTTTCGACAGCCCCAACCTAGGTTCCTTATGAAAATGCGTTGTAAATATTTTGAAATATAAATATAATTTAAATGGGTTGAGTCAAAAGGGACAAATATTCTAGCACTGAGGAGGTTACTTGCTTGGGATGTAAAGGTTTCCTTATGAGGAAAATTCAGACTGTTGTTGACAACCATTAAAGGTTGACTGACGTGCCATTAGAAAAATTGAACTGAGAAGCAGAGAAGGGAAGGCCGAAGTATATAAAATTTGGTTTCTTGGTCATGAAGTTGGTTGATTGTTGATTTTTAATGTACCTTGGACAAGTGGTTTCCCATGGGTTAGTCTCTACCTAGGGGAGAGTGTCCAAGATAATTATTTTCCTAAGTGTGACTTTATAAAGTGGAAGTTACTTTATAAATGGTAAAGTGAATGCTAAATTAGAAAGTGAAAAGTGACTTTAGACATAAAGTACAATGTGGGTACTTTATACATTGTACTTTATTTAATGGGTGAGTTAAAAAATAGAAAGTGAGAATTAAATGCACATTTATTCTCATTCCTTGATCTAAATGAATCTGAGCCATTAGATCTTAGGGTTGCCCAAAAGTCATTTAGGGAAACAAATGGGGGAAAATAAAAGAGAGACTACATTCATTCTTCATGAGCAGATTGGAGAAAGGAGGCTGAGAGCTGGGGAAAAGTTGAATTTGTTGTAGCAAGCTGAAGGAGTGATTTCTGGGCAAAGATGTGCACGAAAATCAAGGCATAGAAGACAATAAAAGGTACAGTACGAACAACATTTAATGTTGCGAGCCGCACGTCATTCGAGAGAAGTTTTTGAGAAGTTTTTTTTGAAAAAAATCTGTACAGTCTGTACAAAATACGTACAGTGCAGTATGTACAATCATATCCGTATAGTACATATTTTCATCTTTAAGTGGGCACGGAAATCCAAGCAAAGTGGGCACGGTTTTCAAAGAGTTTTGGGCTGAATAGATAATTTGTATTTTGTTGTTTTGTTTTGTCTGCAAATGTATTTTTCCTGAACTTGAAAGATAAATAAATTTGAAGAGCTCTCTAGCAGGTTTTGCCTGGAGAAGATTGAAGGGGTTTTGCTTGGGTCTAAGTTGAGAAAAAATCTGTGTATTTTTATGTGTGTCGCTGGTCTCTTTATGTCGATGTGTCTTAATATAAAAATTTCATTTCCAGAGTTCTATATGTTGCATCTATGTTTATGGGAAAGGGCATTTAACTGAATGGGAGTGATAATGTGAAATTAAAACCGGGTTGGGATTGTAAGAAATTTTTTAGTTCTCAAATTTCAACATGGTATCAAAGTTACATGCGGAAAATTGCAGTTCAAACAACAGACAGTAATTTGGGACAACAAACAATGGTTTGGACAACAAATTGAATTATTGGACAACAAACTCAGTTTGGACAACAAGGTGAAATTTCACACGGGCTGAACTTTTGGGACAACGAGGTGTGCTGGAAAGTTCATTTCTCCATTTTCTTGGTTTTGTAAATTTTGGACAGCAGCCATGGCCATGTTCTTAAGGATAGAAGACAAACTGGATGGGATATCCAACTATGCCATTTGGAAGGACATAATTCAGACAGTGTTTGAGGAGGCAGTAGTTTGGGAGATAGTGCAACAAGTGGTTGTACCTCCTACTGCTGCAGATGAACTTACTGAATTCACAAAAAATAATGCAAAGGAAAAATGGATTTTGATGGACAGTTTGAAGGATCATGTGGTTCCTCAGGTGAGAGGAAACACATATGCATATTAGATGTGGACAACTCTAACCATCCTTTATCAGAGTACCAATGGGAGCAGGAATATGGTACTCAAAGAACAATTTGACTGTTATTGGGGAGGCAGTTGCACCCACAGAGTTAGTCAGGATAGTTGTAGCGGGACTTCGTAAGTCTTGGGAGGTCTTTTGAGATGCTGTTACCTCTAGAGAGAATCTTCCCAATTGGGACAGATTCCGAGATGATTGTGTGCAGCATGAGATATAGAATACTGGCAGTGGTGGGGTGAAGATAGCAGATGAGGAGGATGTAGCCTTGACAGCCAAGGGGAAGAGCAAAGGGAAGGCCAAGAAAGGGGCCTCATTAGATGGGGCTAAGGGAAAAGAGAAGTAGAAGAAGAAGAAAGATACGGATATGTCCAAAGTCAAATGTTGGGCATGTCAGAAGATGGAACACTATGCTGCTACGTATCCTGAGAGGAAGAACAAGGGGAACAAGGGTACTGTAGCTTCAACAGAGGTGGAGTAGTTTGCTTCACAGTTTGACTAGGACTTTGCATTTATTACTTCTACATCTAGTAGGAGTACATCATTCGATGTGTGATACATAGACAGCGGGGCTTCCCGCCATATGACAGGTGAACGAGAGTTCTTTTCAGAGCTTGCAGAGAGGGCACTTGATATTGAGATTGTACTAGGAGATGACCACACTGTGAGAGCTGTTGGTGTGGGGACTGTGACCTTTGAGAGGGAGTCTTTGCCTCCTTTGAAGGTCATGGATGTTTTGTATGTTTCGGGGATGAAGAAGAACTTGATTTTAGTGTTTGCTATGGAGGAGAAGGGGTTTGATGTTACTTTCTCAAGAGGGCAGTTATTGACGCATCCCATGGGAGCTTCCATCACTTTAGTTTTCAGTTGGCAGGAGCATTGGTGAGTGGCACATCTTGTAGAACTCACACTAGTACCACCAATAGTAGAGACTTTAGTGAGCTATGGCATCGGAGAATGACACATATGCATCATGGAGCTTTGAGAGCACTGAGGAAGATCACTATTGGAGTTCTTGATTTTAGTGTCAAGCATTATGAGGTTTGTAGAGGGTATTGCTTTGGACAAGTACACCAAGTTACCATTCCTAGCGAGCAACAACAGATCTACAAGTATACTAGAGTTGATTCATACTGATGTTAGTGGTCGTATATCTCATGTGTCTTTGGGTGGTTATGAGTATTATGTTATATTCATTGATGACTACTCTAGGAGGACTTGGATATATTTCCTGAAGACCAAGGGTGAGGTCTTTGGTCGCTTTAAAGAGTTCAAAGCTCTTGTGGAAAAGTAGACAGGTAAGAAGATTAAGGTCTTGAGGTCAGACAATAGTGGTGAGTACACCAATGGTGGGTTTTCTGACTTCTGTGCACAGGACGACATTAAGATAGATTTCACGGTTCCTTACAACCCTCAGCAAATTGTGGTGTCTGAAAGGAAGAACAAAGTTATTGTTAGGGTTGTTGGAGCGATGATTCATGATCAAGGGTTGCCTCTGTTTTGTGTGCTGAGGCATGCAATACTGCTCTTTATCCTCAGAACATGAGTCCTCATAGAGTATTGGGGAATATGACTCCGGAGAAGGCTTTTTACTAGAGAGAAGCCTCATGTGGGACATCTTCGTATCTTTGGATGTCTCACATATTCTTATATCCCCAAGGAGCAGAGGACGAAACTGGAACCCATGGCAGAGAAGGTATCTTTATGGGTTACAGCGAGATTTCGAAGGCCTATCAGATCTTCATTCCTTCTAAATGGAGAGTGGTGATTAGGAGGGGTGTGAAGTTCGAGGAGGAGAGGGCCTATCGGAGATCATAGGAGTATGATGAGAGAGAGTCAGACTTCATCTTAGCAGGGAGGTCTGGTACGGGGAGCAAGACCTCAGGGTTTTGGATCGACTTGTACAAGGGTACTTTAGTGTCAGTGACATCTAGGGCACTAGTAGCGAGTTCACCGAGCACTTCTTTAGGGAGTCCATTAGTACAAAGTTCATATGGCACTTCAGCGGACACAGGCACATGTGCAAGTACACGTTCTTCGAGGATAGGTGCTGGTACAAGCACACAAGGGCTAGTTGGTAGACCTTTAGGTTCACCAGATTGGGGGGTAGAGGATGAGGTTCCTTATAGGGAGGCTTCTTCAGGGAAGAGGAGGCCCAAGTGGCTTCAAGACACCTTGAAGGAAGCGAAGTCTGTTGGTCCTCCGAAGAGGGTGAACAGGGAGGATGTGCCACCTGAGCGGTTTTGGAGTTATGTAGCCAAGGCTATCAGCATTATTGACTCTGAGCCTACTAGTTATGAGGAGGCTACCAGCCAGAAGGTATGGAGAGAGGTTGTGGTGGAGGAGTATGCCTCTATCATTAAGAATAATGTATGAGAAGTGGTGCCTCTGCCTGAGGGCAAGTCAGTTGTGACTTCCCGGTGGCTCTACAAGATCAAGCATGTTGTGGATGGCAGCATTGAGTAGTTCGAGGCGAGGTTTGTGGCTAGAGCGTCTTCACAGAGAGAGGGAGTTGACTACGATGAGACCTTCGCTCTCGTAGCTCGGTACACTTCTATTCAATCCCATATTTCTATTGCTGCAGAAATGGGTTGGAAAATCCATCAGATGGATGTGAAGACTGCATTTTTGAACGGAGTTATACAGGAGGAGGTGTATGTTGAGCAGTCATAGGGCTTTGAGGTACTTGGGCGGGAGACCCATGTATGCTGGTTGAGGTGAACACTCTATGAACTTAAGCAAGCTCCAAGAGCTTGGTATTCGAGGATTGATACTTGCAGCAGATGGGTTTCATGAAGAGTGATGTAGATCCGAACCTATGCTATGTTGTTGTAGGGGATGATCCACTCATTCTTGTGCTGTATGTTGATGACTTGTTCATTACTGGGGCAAAGAGACTGATTAGTGGTCGCAACGAGGATCTTGCTATGGAGTTTGAGATGAGGGACATTGGGCTGATGCATTACTTTTTGGGGTTTGAGGTGTGGCAGGAGGAGGGGCATATCTTTCTGGGGTAGGGGCATTATGCTGTGGATTTGTTGAGCAAATTTCACATGGGAGACTGTAGACCCATCTCTACACCTATGATCACCAACTGGAAGAAGCTTCATGCTTCAAATTCTAGTGTGGTGGATCCCACATTGTGTAGGCAGCTTATTGGGTCCTTGATGTTTCTGGTCAACATTAGGGCAGATATATGCTTTACAGTGAACACACTTAAGCTAGTTCATGCTTGAGCCCAGGAGGGTGCATTTGGTAGATGCAAAGCACATTCTTCGCTACATGCAGGGGACTATCGATTATGGTCTGGACTATAGGCAGGGAGATGGAGTGAGGTTGGCAGGTTACACATATGCAGATTGGGTAGCCTGTGCTTTTGAAAGGAAAAGCACTTCAGGGTTTTGCTTCGGATTGGGTTTGGCAGTTGTGTTGTGGTTCAATTGAACGCAAAAGTCAGTTTCTTTGAGCTCTTCTGAGGCTCAGTATATGGTTGCTAGCCAGGCTAGTTGTGAGGCCATTTGGCTTCGCAAGTTGTTGTATGGCAGCTGGCTTATTTGATCAGAAGTTGAGATGGATGGTTATTCACTGTGATAATCAGAGTTGCATTAAACTCACGGAGTATCCAATGTTTCATGGCAAGTCAAAACACATTGACATCAAATATCATTTCATGAGGGACTATGTTCAGAAGGGGGCAATGAAGCTGGAGTATATATCAGAAGATGAGCAGGGGGCCGATGTTCTCACGAAGTCCTTGCCAAGAGGTAAGCATATCCATTTTAGGGGCATGATGGGTATGGTGAGAAACACTTTCCTCGGTAAGAGGGATTGTTGATTTTTAATGTACCTTAGACAAGTGGTTTCCCATGGGTTAGTCTCTACCTAGGGAAAAGTGTCCAAAATAGTTTCTTTTCCTAAGTGTGACTTTATAAAGTGAAAATGACTTTATAAGTGGTAAATTGAATGTTAAATTATAAAGTGAAAATGGACTTTAGACATAAAGTACAATGTCGGTACTTTATTTAATGGGTGAGTTAAAAAATAGAAAGTGAGAATTAAATGAACATTTATTCCCATCACTTGATCGAAATGAATCTGAGCCATTAGATCTTAGGGTTGCCCTAAAGTCATTTAGGGAAACAAAAGGGGGAAAGGAAAAGAGAGTCTGCATTCATTCTTCATGAGCAGATTGGAGAAAGGAGGTTGAGAGTTGGAGAAAAGTTCTGAAGGAGAAATTTGTTGCAGCAAGCTGAAGGAGTGATTTCAGGGCAAAGCTGGGTATGGAAATCACAGCATAGAAGACAACAAAAGGTACAATACGAACAACATTTAATCCTGTGAGTTGCTCGCCGTTCGAGAGATGTTTTTGAGTTTTATTTGAAAAAAATCCATACAGTCCATATAGTGGTACGGAAATACGTAGTGTTTGTAGGGAATCCCTACAGTACAGTCTTTACAGTACATATTTTCAACTTCAAGTGGGCACGCAAATCGAGGCAAAGTGGGTATGGTTTTCAAGCAGTTTCGGGCTGAAGAGATAAGTTGTATTTTGCTGTTTTGTTTTGTATGCAAATGTATTTTGCTTGAACTTGAAAGATAAATAAATTTGAAGAGCTCTCTAATAGGTTTTCCGCAGAGAAGATTGAAGTGGTTTTGCCTGGGTCTAAGTTGACCAAAAATCTATGTATTTTTATGTGTGATGTTGGTCTTTTTATGTCCATATTTATTTTTAGCATGTGTTGACAGTCCCATGTGGTTTAACCTGAACATTTCATTTCCAGAATTCTTTATGTTGAATGTATGTTTATGGAGAAGGGAATTTAACTGAATGGGAGTGATAAGGTGAAATTAAAACCAGGTTGGGATTGCAGGAAAGTTTATAGTCATCAAATTTCAACACTAATTGAGATTAGGAGCACATTGGGAGTGTGCCCAGATATAATGAGCTGAAGGACAACGAGCACAAGGATGCTAAGCATTGGACATTAGAGGCAAGCATCACTCCAAGAAGAAGAACAAACCAAGATTGTCTAGACATGCTTAAAGTATCTAAAGATTGCCATGGAAAATGGCTTAATTTTGATTATACTTTCATTTGCTAGTTGAAGCAATGCATGAAGCATTGTAAATACTGTGTAGAGTTGTACATATAAAGCGCCATGAAACAGTATGTGTTCTATTTTGTTTTCGGTAATGCATAAGAGCAGAAGAACATTGAGGTCACTATAACCTCAACGGGTGGGGGGTTTGTGACAACCCCAACTCAAGTTCCTTATGAAAATGCAATGTATATATAATTAAAATGGGCTGAGTCAAAAGGGACACGAATTCCAGAGGTGAGGAGGTTAATTGCTTGGATGTAAAGGTTTCCTTATGAGGAAAATCATGATTTTTGTTGACAACCATTAAAAGTTGGTTGGCGTTCCTTTTGAAATATTGGTCTTCTGAATTAAATTGGGCTGCATGGAACTACATAGGCCGATGTGATGAAAGAGAGACTTGCAAGGGAAAAAGGATAGGATTTAATCAAGCTAGGAGATTGTGAAAGCGACAACTTGGGAAGAGACCTTACCTTGAGAGAACATCTATGGAAGCGACAACTTGGGAAGAGACCTTACCTTGAGAGAACATCTGTGGAAGTCGCTCCTGAAGTTTCCCTAGATTATCTCCCTATTTTGAAGTGGATTTTGGACTCCCTGGAAAGGGGGTGAATCCTTTTTGCTCTTTCGTGGAAAAGGTGGTGAGCCTCTAGATTCCTTGTGTCAGTGAATGTTCCAGTAGTTAGCTGGTGGGATTGAGGAAGGAGATCCTCTGGATTCCTTATTTTAGTTGGAAGTTGGTATTTAATCCTAAGCAAGACCGGCCAGTCTCTGGAATTTGGCTTGAGGGTGACAACTGCAAGTGAGTCTTGGCTGAAGCTGTCTATGGTTGGGTGGAGAGTCATAGTCCGAGATTCAGTTGCCTAAACATATTGAATAATATATACAGTAAAGCCTTGAAGGCATTGAAAAGGTCTATAAAGATGGGGACTAAACCATGACAGTATATAACATAAGATGCTCATGTGTTAATGAAAAATGGTTACATCGAAGACGCTTGTTTGACTGGGTTTGTATACATATACTGTCTACAGGTCGTTTTGTAATTTACATGACATTGTGTTGATGTCGAGGATGATACCCTCTCTTAACTATTTTAACCTGTAACCTTTATTGAAGGCCTCTGAGCTTGCTGTGATCATATTTCTTTAGTTGGTAGCATTTTATCTAGGAGGGATGGTTGCGTGCCCCTTCTAATAGCCAAACATATTTGAGAGCTTTGATAAGTGTAGTCGTGCATTTTCAGTAGCCATGAAATTCTTCAACGAGTGCCACTGCGTTGCCTGCTAAGGCATTGCAAACCTTGGGGGGCACCTTGGCCTGACGATCATCGAGGAGTGTTGATCTCCTTAATTCCTTTTCATATTTTTCAACTCCCATGGAATCGGGAAAAGCAACTCTATTGTAAGCTCAAGAGGATAGCACCATGAATGCTTAGGGAGCCATGGCGGCCATGGTAGAATGCTAGTGCAAATCCTACCAGTTGTCGAACCACTGCAACCAAGTCATGGATGAATCCATGCTTGGAGGGCTAAGTTATGAACGGAGTGCATTATGGCAAGGTCAGGAGGGGTTTAGTGTATGTGGTAGAACATAGTAGGTGTCGGTGGCAGTGAAAGGAAATAGGTATCATGGCATGGTGCAATAGGATATGGACATCCAACCCATTAAGAACAAGGAAGAGGGACATCCCTCTAAGGGAAAATAACCTTTAGGAATTTGGAAATTAAGCTTAAAGACAATAGTTCCTACGAGCCACAGGGACACAAATCAATAATACAGAACAATGAGAAGGAGGGGCCACTCCCTCAAGTTCCTTGACACATACATATATATGTGTTGAATAGATTCCTTGGGAACTTTGGAAAACATGAAACTTCAAGGTTGTTGCTAGCCTTGTGGAGAAGCCTTGAATTGGTTTGTTTTATGAATATGCATGTGTACATGTATACATATATGCACCTGTGTGATGGCTAGTTGTGCTGGGAATGTTGAACTCGTGGGGACAAAAACTGAGTATATGCAATGCCATTGTGTTTGACATGTTATTGTCAGGAATCATTCTTGTGGAAGGACAATTCATTACACCTTATTTATGCTTATGAAAAAAAAATGATGAATGTATGAATGACATGTTTGGGATGGCATAATAAGGTCATCCAATGAGATTCCCTGTTTTATGAGGAATCCGATGAGTGTATTAACTTCCAACCAAAATCCTTGGTCAAAGGATTGCATTGGTGGTGCCTTGGGGCTGATAAACCACTTGGAAAACTGGTTAGCATCGTGGGAAATAATGGACAGTGGTATGATAGACATGGGAATGGAAAAAGGGAACTTTCCTGACCTTGACTTGATCATAGTTTTAAAAATCGTTTTTAAAAACTGGTTACCGATCTAACTAGTCGGTTAGCAAGCCCGCCGGTCTAAACCGGCCAAAAAACTTGGTTCATTAGACCATTTCTCCTTTTTTTTGCCCTAACCGGTGCTAACCGACCGGTTTAGGATGGAAGTGGCCGATTTTGTATCAAACTGGCCAGTTCCGTCCTAAACTGGCCGGTTAGAGGCACACCCACCATAAAGTTAAAAAAACAGAATTTTGATTGTGTTTAGGGGTTTTGGGGGGAAACTAAGGGTGTTTTCCCTCCAAAAACACCCTCTCCAAGCCTTTGAGGGGCCCCTCTCACTCTCATTTGTCTCACACAACTGATTTGGAGTGTTTGTGAGTTTGTTTGTGAGCTTGGAGAGTGTTGAGCTTTTGCTGAAGTAGTCATCTTGGAGTTGGAGTTGGAGATATTTTGGAGATAGTGTGTAGCTATTAGTGGAGTTGCCATCTTCAAGAGGAGGCTAAGGAAGCTAGTTTGCATTTCCAGGTAGTCATCATGCCTCCATAAGCTAGAGATATTGCATGGGCTCATTGTGATATGATTGATG
This sequence comes from Pinus taeda, assembly GCA_000404065.3. NCBI lineage: Eukaryota > Viridiplantae > Streptophyta > Pinopsida > Pinales > Pinaceae > Pinus > Pinus taeda. The sequence goes on from APFE031479722.1 coordinate 121,853, forward strand.
GCAAAATGATCTGCAAATATTGCTAAAAATCCATTCAAGGAGGGGGTATTAACAGGTTCAAGCAACACGTGGCTAGGATAGGAGGCCATGCAAAGCCATGTGGAGCATCAAATGAAATAATAGGGCTATTAGGGCAGAATACCTTCAGAAGTTTGAGACTCAAGTCACTGAACCAATAGAGAAATTTGTGACTACAAAGTTTGGGAGTTGAGACTCAACCAACTGAGTTTGATCATGATGACTCATGAGAAGTTTCAAGTGATAATGTTGATCACTATTATAGTATTATCATAAATGTAGACTGGAGTCTTGTAGTAGGCCACTAGCCCCATAGTTTGTAGGCTTTGTTTTTGCACTCTAGAGGCCATCTAGAGCCTCATTGCTTATGTATTTTGCCTATGATATGTATTGCACTGGGTGCCATTTTGATATATTCAACTTTACATGGTATATAAATGAGAAATCTTTGCATATTTTGTCTCTATTGGGTTGGAATCATGGTTTTAGATCTTCAAAATAGTTTTTTTCATTAAAAAATAATTATTTAATGTATTTTTCTAAAACCGGTTCGTTTATACCAAACCAGTCTCGGTTAGACCGGTTTCGGTCAGTAAACCGGTTCATTAGGTGGATCGGTCCAGTCACCAGTTCCGGTTTTAAAAACATTGGACTCGATATACATATAAATTTGTGACATGTCCTTGATCATGCCAATTGTTGTATGCAATATGAACATGCTATTTTGTTTGATAGAGTTTTGTCAGGTGCCCTTCTTGTGGAAGAGGGATTGGTTAAACATGTTCAATGCGATGTGAATGGCATGACAAGTTCTTGGTTAGTAAAGGATCTAGGCGGCACCGATGGCCTAGTTGATCTAATATTTTAGTAGCTTGTGAATATGATTCTTGAATTGTGACGATGTTATGTCATGAACAAGAAATACTATAGAGTATATCGGAAGAAGATACCTGTAGAACAAAACGGTATGATCTGCACCATGTGGAAAAGACACTAGAGGCAGTGTTGCTTGTTGTCTATGGATGGAGACAAAGTGGTCTGTAGATTTGAAAACACTATTATGCACATGTTGTACCATGTTATGTGTGTTGTCTTATGTGTTATGTTGTGCATCTGCATTTGTTGTGTTGTACATGTGTATGTGTTGTGTTGTACATGTGCATCTGTTGTGTTGTGCCATGTGTACGTGTATGTGTTTTGGTACATTGTGTACATGTCCATATGTTGTGTAATGTATTGGTCAAGCAAGTATGGGACTGCCTGGACCTTGGTGTTGTGAGATGTGGGAGAGGTAGGTTTGGGATTGCCTAGGTTCATGAAGGTGTGGGATACCCCATAATTCCTGTCGACATAAGACTTCTCAGATTGGTAGTGACTATCTTATTGGTAGTGCCCTTGTTTGCAAGGTAGCGATTGGGCTTAATTATATCCCATATACCCACCACTAGGAGCTTGCTGGGATAGAAACTGATCTAGTGTGTGTTGTAGTCGAAGAGAAGAGAAGAGAAGGCATTGGGTGCTTTCCAGGATGGCAATCCATCTAGTGATTATACGTGGAAAAGAGAAGAGAGGGCATTGGGTACTTGCCAAGATGGCAACTGATTCGGTGTGTGTGCATGGAAAATAGAAGAGAAGGCACAGGGTGTTTTCTGGGATGGCAACCCATCCAGTGTGTGTACATGGTCAAAGAAGGAAGCAAGGAGCAAATTAAGATAAGTATCACAGTTTTATTGATTTTTTAGCGTTTAAATTACAAATCAAGATACCATCTTCTGATTTATGATGGTTTGGAATCTGGATCATGAATTGACTTGGTTTTGTTGTGATAGGAATTAAAGAAAAATTTCAAGTTCACTATAGGAATAAACTGCTAATAAGGTATCTCATGAAGTCTGTGTGCTCATGACGTATGCATGAGTATAGGATTACCCGGTTCGAATGAATGAAGTTAACCACAATGTGGAATGACAACAATATTCTAAACTTAAATAGAGCCATTGTGCGACACTGGAATTCAATGATGCCCACTTATTGCCATAAAGCATGCTATGGCGTGCATGATAGTTTGGAGGCAGGGAGATGCCTCAGATTGAGCTCATTCCGATGTGAGGAAGCCTTGCCAAGGGATGGATCGCCCCAGGGGCTGAGAAGGGGATGTCTGAACTTGGAAGGTTTGTGACTATAGGGAGAGGGTGTTAATTGGATTGCCCAAGGGACAAAGAAGCAGAGAAGGGAAGGCCACATTGGGAGTGTGCCCAGATACAATGAGCTAAAAGGAAAAGGAGCACAAGGATGCCAAGCACTGGACATTGGAGGCAAGCAACACTCCAAGAGGAAGAACAAATTGGGATGGTCTGGACATGCTTAAAGCATCCAAAGATTGCCATGGAAAATGGTTGAATTTTTATTATACTTTCATTTGCTAGTTGAAGCAAATGCATGAAGCATTGTAAATACTGTGTAGTGTTATACATATAAAGTGCCATGAAACAATATGCGATCTATTTTATTTTTTTATTTTTTATTCGGTATTGCATAAAAGCAAAAGAACACCTAGGATTGTGTTTCTTCGAGGGGGAGGGGTTTGTAACAGCCTCAACTCGAGTTCCTTATGAAAATGAAATGTAAGTATTTTGTAATATAAATATAATTAAGACGGGCTGAGTCAAAAGGGACACGGATTCCAGAGTTGAGGAGGTTACCTGCTTGGGATGTAAAGGTTTCCTTATGAGTAAAATCTGGACTGTCGTTGAGAAGCATTAAAGGCTAGGTAGTGTGCCTTTACAAAAATTGGTCTTCTGAATTAAATTTTGCTGCAAGGAAGTATGCAGGCCCATGTGATTAGAGAGATACTTGCAAGGCAAAAAAGACAACAATTAATGAAGCTAGGAGACTGTGCAACAATGTTCACCCATTCAGACTCCTATCAATGGGAACACGAATTCAGTCGAACATGGGAGTTACATGGAGGAGGATTCAAGCACTAATCCATTTAGGATACAGAGCAGGGAAAAGAGAATAGCATTGGCTGAGGGAACACTGATTCCCTCAGGTAGGATTCAGTACCCATTCCAGCATTTCTCAACATAGAGTATAGCTGAAGAGAAGTGAAGGAGAATTGCTCTGAGTTTTCCTAGTGGCTGTGGGTTGAGAGAGAGACCTCTTGAACCCTGGAAAACTTGGGAAGAGACCATCCCTTGAGACATTTGTGGAAACTGCTCTTGAAGTTTCCCTTACTTGTCTCCTTGTTTTGCAATTGATTTTGGACTCCTTGAAAAAGGGGGTGAATCCCTTGTGATCTTTCGTGGGAAAGGTTGTGAACCTCTGGATTGGTGCGTGGTTGGCCTTAAGACAGCTCAGTCTGTTGGGCCTTCCCCGAAGTTAAATGCAAGCATAAATGTTTGGCAGGATGACGTAAATCAGGCCCTGATGGCAGACGCGCGGCTCGACATCCATGTTATTAGCCAGGGGCCGATCCACTCGACATATCAGCCTGTTGATAAACCCCAGAGCATTCCCAAGATTTAGTGCGGGAGGGAGTGGGGTGAGTCAGCACAGGATTACTGGGCAGTGCAATAGTTGGCACCAATCCGGAACGAGCGTCCTGCAAGGGTGTGGCCCACTGACCCACGTGTCCCAGACGGTTGCCCCCTGAAGCACAAAAGGGACAGCAGTTGGGGTGGTGCCAGGATGGTTCAACATGGGGTGATGTGACACTGCAACTTCGTAGACCAACTAGAAGCAAGGAGGTGCAGAGGTGTGGCCCACTACCCCATGTGTCTTGGAGGTCCGAGCCTGTAGATACAAAGAGGAGAAGACTTGGAAAGTTGCAGGATAAGGCACTGGAATGACATGGAGGCCGCACAGGTGTTACCGGACCAAGGGCCCACCTCAATGAGACGACGAAGGTTGCTAGAGATTCGATGGTGGAGGTGGTCTACGAAACCCCCTCCTGTGATGTTCGCGAAAAAAAGGTGGGGGGTGGCAGAATTAACGTGAGGCATTGGATGGGTGGAGTGGCTTGGACCGTCGGGTGGGGGCGTTGGAACCCATAGCGAGAATCGTGATTGCACTGGGGTACCCTCCCATTAATGATCGTGGACGACTTGTTGCAATTCACCTGGTGATTGTCAATTACTCCGCTCTCGTCACGATTATTGTATTGGATGGCACTAGTTGGGACTGTTGGAGCGGGTTTGTTTTAATGTGATAAATGCCTTGGCAATGCATTTGATTGTTGGGTGGGATCAGGAGGGTTGTTTCATGTGTTGGTTGCCATGTTTTTCCTTGTAAGCACTTGTTCTTATGGTTAATGCCCTGCTTGTTTAAAAAATGAGGTTGATAATATTTAGACCTGAGTTTTAATTCTTTTTAAGTCTTGGTTGATGCATTTACGTGGCGCTCTATTTATGTGGCATGGTTGAGTATATGATTTCTTTAGTGTATCATCATTGTTGGTCATATGGTGAGCCCTTTGCGTGCTTGTGAGAATATGTATGTGACTATTAATATGATGCAAGAAACCTAGGAAAGCTCCCTGTGATTGCTTGCATTATGTTTATTTATGAAATTTTGTATCTATGTGTGTTCTAGCAATTGGGGTGTGAGAGTTTCATGGCCTGGTTGGAATATGGCAAGGACCCTGGTGGAGGTTGACTATTTCTATATGATGAAATGGTTATTACGTTTATTAGGGGTGTTTTGTCACCGATGATTAGTGCCGCCTTGTCATATTGGCACTAGAGTAACTCAAAGGTAGGGGTATGGTGTGGACCTTGTAGATGTAGGATCTGTAGCTTGCTAGAGAATGATGTGCTAGATGATTGTCTGCTTATGTTTGTTGCTTACTTGTGCAAGTGAATGCTAGGTGTACTGATGGATTATGATGTAGCATTATGATGGATGGATTATGTGATTGCACACATACCGAAGATGCATTCATGAATATGATAATTGTTGATTATAAGATGGCAGGTGTTCAAGCGGAAGATTGTTTCCTTCGTACCTATAAAGGCATGATTGTAAACATGTCGACTTCTGATATATATATATATATATATATATAAACAAGCTGACATCGTACCTATATATATGTGCATAAGACTTCTGATTTTTAAACATTATGCTGGGATGTAATATGGACACATTAGGTCCTACATTTTGAGACATGTGACTAATGTTAAAATTGAGTTGTGTACATGTGTATGCTTGCATGATCTTGTGATACCCTGTGTTGCATAACATGGTTGCTACTATTGAGCTTATATATATAGAATATAAATATATATATTATAGCTATATATATTATATATATATAGCCAATTGGATGGGAACATCCCATCAGTGTCGTGAACTTCTCGATAATGTCCCGATTTTATCTGGAAATCCTGATTTTTTGGCGTAGCTGATGTTTGCCGATTTTTACCGATATTTTTATGGTATGTTAATTTTTGCGATGTTTGTCGTTTTTAGCGATATTTTCCCAATTTTATTGACTCTTTGGTTTTCCAAACCCTTTTCGATTTTATCTCGATGACGATGTTTGGAACATTGCATGCAATGGCCCGTATATGATATGGTGCCTCAAGTGATGAAAGGTATGATGTTGCACAACCTTTAGCGAGCCAAGTGATTGATAAATAACTTGGTTGCAGGTCTTTGTTATAGCAACAAAGATTATGTTTAGTTAGTGATTAGTTGTAGGAGCAGAGTGCATGCTGACTGAGAGGGTGTTATGAAATGTGTTGACTTGAATTGTATGCAGGTTCTATAATGCATCTGTGTGAATATGAAAATTATAAGTAATTCACTTGCTGACCGTCGATTGGCCCCGGGGGGTTAATGCAAAGTGGGACCCGACGATTGGAGATGCACAACATATATTATGCCTGACCAACATGTATATATATATATATATATATATATATAGGTCAAGTTTGGGACACTTTGAGGAAGAGTTGAGTATTGAAGAGGGCTCATCCAAACCGTAGACTGAGAATTGATAATTAAGATGAATAAAGGACAAAAAAAGAAATAATAATAATAATAATACTAATAATCCCATTCTTTTGACAGTACAAGAGGGGTTGGATTAGCAGTACCAGCTCATCCCTTTGGGGTAGGTGGGGTAAGATTGTTACAGGTGGTATCATAGTATTCAGGTTCAACACTTGGACTAGATGGGCTCTATCATGGGGAAGTGGCAACAAAGTTCCCAAAAAGGGGTTTCATAATGATCTTTTGTAAATTAGCTAAGCTAATGTTTGTGTTACAAGCCGGTCTAAAATTGGTTTACCGCTTGCATGGTGATAATGCAGGGATTCCTAGTTTTTGGATGGAGCTCAAAGGCATTGATGTGAGTAGCATGGTATCCTTCTCAAGGTGTTTATTGAAATTGCATATTAACTGCAAGGATGTTTAGGTTGTTATTGTGATATATGCCTTGGCAAAGCATGTGATTTCTAGGTTGCATCAGGAAGGTTGTTTTCATGTGTTGGTTGCCATGTTTTTCCTTGTAACCCTTGTTCTTGTGGTTCTTGTTCTTGCAAAGGTGTGGCCCATCGTCTCATGTGTCCCGGAGGTCCTACCCCCCAGAGACACGAAGAGGAGTAGACTTGGGAAGCGCCCCATGTGTCCTGGAGACGCGAAGTGGAGCAGACCTGGGAAGCATCGGGATAAGGCATTGGTTTGACGTGGATGCTGAATAGGTGCTAGTGGACCAGGGCCCCATCTCAATTCAACATCGGAGGTTGCTGGAGATCCAACAACAGGAGTGGTCTGCGGCACCCCCCTCACTGGTGATGTCAACGGAAAAAGGTGGTGGGTGGTGCAATTAACGTGAGTCCTTGGATGGGTGTAGTGGTTGTGGACTGTCGGATGGGGGCATTGGAACTCACAACAGGAACAATGATTGCGTTGGGGTACCCTGCCATTAATGATCTGGGACAATGACCCATCACAATTCACCTACTGACTATCGATTACTTCGCCTTTGTCGCAGCCGTTAGATTGGATGGCGCGGGTGGGGACTATTGGAGCGGGCTTGTGTGGCAAGTTTTCATTGGCCCCGGGGGGTTTAATGCACGGTGGGACCTGTCGACTGGAGATGCCACAACATTATAATCCTCACTATGTCACCAACCATATTATAATATATATAATAGAATATATAATATAGGTTAAGTTTAGGAGACTCTGAGGAAGTATTGAGGATCGAAGAGAACTCATCTGAACCATAGAATGAGAATTGATAATTAAAATGAATAAAAGATAATGTATCAATGGTGTGGACGCAGTGATTTCAAGATCCTATTCAAAGGAGAGAGTCTAATGATATGGCTTGCTTGCTTTAGAAGTATTGATTTTGAGTAGCATTGGATGTGCTGTAGCCATGAAAATTGGTGGAGAGGCTAAGGCACATAAGATCTCCAAGACCCAGAAATGGCTTGGGGAAATTCCACCCAGTTGGGGAGATATTAAAATAACTAATATTTTTAATGGGGTTCCTAAGTTTAAACTTAGGAAAATTAAAATATTTATGGGTATTAATATAAAACTGGGTGAGAATGTTCTAAATGACATGGATCAAGCCAAATCTAATCTTAGCAGTTGATTAGGGACTAAATCTCGGCTGTTGAAGACTCAACAGGAAAAGTATAAGAGGAGGCTTGAGGGTCAGTTGAAAAGACACCAAATTGATCAGTAAGTTCGATTTTCTAGAGCGGGGTTTTGCTGAGAGAATTAAGCTAGTGATTTGTTGCAGTGAGGGGCAGTTCGGCACGAGGCCAAGAATACATAGCAGAGAGGCATAGACAGTGCCAGAGAGAGTGCAGAGCCTGGAGAGGCTGACGCAGAGGCAGCTGGGAGCTATGCAGAGGCTGAAGAGGCCAACATGGGTGACGCAAAGGTTCTGACCACTGACATAGGGAGCCAAGGGCTTGACGCAGGGCCAAGAGGCAGCGCCGAGAGATTTTTCTTGGGTCAGATTGAGTGGTGGTGAGCTGGGAAGGGTGACGCAGTCCCTTCAAAGTGACATAGAGTAGCAGAGAAGCTTGGAGCAGCTTTTGCTGTCTAGCTAAGGAGCTGTCATAGTTGCTGTGGGATCGTTCATTCAGGGACGATTGTCCAAAAATAACGGTGTCCCTTGTGTGTTTGTCTTAGTTATTTTAGTTGTTGATTTGTATGTGTTAAGGCTACATTTGTGTTTATTTCAGTATTTATATTTATAAATAACTTGTAGGGATTTCTAACCTGTCAAACTTAGAAATTTTAACAAGAAGCAAGATGCGTGGCTCTCCAAGAAGGGTTAGAGGGAGACCTAGACCTAGGGTTGAGGCGTATTTCTTGATATTGAGTGCCTTGGGCCTAAGAATACTAGAAGAATAGGGTTTTCTTAGTAATCCTTGTGAAATTGGAATGACAAGGTTGCAGGACCAGAAAGAAACCCTAGTGGACCCAAGCGAGGTCAAGGGTTTGGGGTGAAACTTGAAATAGAGGGTCTTGACCAAGAAAGGAAAAGAAAAGGATCAAAGAAATTGGATTTGACTTGAGACTTTAATGCAATGACTCTTAATGAAGCCACGAACCAAAAGAAAACTAGGGAGAATGGTTTTCGAACTAGGGCTTGGCAAAAATGAGATTCCATCATCGGAATGGCTTCAAAATTAGGGGACCTCTCAAGGACACACTAGGGCAGTTCTAGACCAAATTTCACCAATTTTGGATGGCTACAATTGATTTCGTGTGATGCGCTAGGAGACACTAGGGTTAGGGCTTTGAAAAAGAGGAGGGAGCTGAAAATATTTTTGTTTAGGTGATCACCAAGGATTGGACGAGTGCCTAGTCTTTTGGGAGAATGGATTCAATGAGATTTTGATGTGTAGAGCTTCTTTTACCCATTCAAGGAGTTGCACAACAACTCCGCATAGCCCTAAAGGCAACAATTAGGTCACTAGGAAAATTTATACTTCTTTGATGCTGCAATTGATGACTTATCGAGGTAATTATGAAGATCATATACCCCTAGGAACATTCATTCACTATACCAAGCATTAAACATATGAAAAATCCTCACAAAGTCAAGATTCAACATATTCACATTTCATTAGGGTAGCAACTCCAGCTTCATGAGCGAAAGTTTTCATACATTTATGTATGTGACATAAATAAAAGATAGATCATGGAAAAGGCACTTATAAGCGTAACGAATATATCTAGTCATCAAGAGAGACAAAATCGAAGCTCCAAGACCAAGACAAGATTTCCAAACATTAAAATGCATCACAGATCTCCAATTCGTCCTCCAATAGCTATAGCGAAAATCCCAGAATAAATAATGATCCAAATCCAAGTGATGATCAAATGAAATGATCATGACATCAATATATATCCCGATTTGCCTAATTAGGCCTAATGATGCCCCAACTAATAAAATAATGTGCAAAAATAACATTTCTTGGTGATAAGCCTACCAAGATAGCTCCATAATACAAAAATAAGCCTCTCAAGAGGGAAAATGATATATAAAATAGGTCAAAGGGCCATTGAAGAGGCCTAGTGGAGTCCACCGTGTACCAAAATGAATGTATGGGCTTCAAACATAGTGATAAAGGGGGTGGCCCCTTGATATCCAAGCAAATGACCTATGGTGTCTCCACGTGGTTACAGGGGCACAAAACATCCTCATGGGTCTCCAATTCGATTGAACAAGCCTGCATCCCATCTATAAGGGTTGGAAGAATGATGCAAACCGTCCCTTTGTTTCCCATGGTGAGACACATCCTCATTTGGTCCCTGGATCAGTTGTGATGTCTGTGCTGCAAAAGTGTGGCCGATTGTGAAAGGTGGTTCAGGTGCATCATCATCATCAAATAAATGGAACACGAGCAAGCAATGAGTGGAACTGAAGGATCCCATGATGTGGCAATCAACTCTCTGCTATAGTGGAGGCCCATATCTCTCAACGCTCACCAAACATGAATGTAATTGAGTACATGAGCTTACAAATCATGGGACCAAGTGGACACTTCAGAGTGGCATGCCCTTCCATAGTGGGCGTTAGAACATACAAGTGTCTCCATGTTCAAGAAGAAGGTTAACCAAGGACCCTATTGGGTGGTTTCAACCTTTAAAGGGAGTGACATGCCCATCGTACATCCATCAAACAGCAGGTGGCATGTGATATAATGCTGGAATGGAGTGGGGCATCAGGTGAAGGCTCCAAGCCAGTACAAGGGTAGCTATGATTGGGGAAGCCCACACTTCGGTATATAAATGGAGGGAGCAATCATGATACATGAGTTTCCTCAACCTATTTTTTTCCACCCTTCTTCATATGCCTTCTGCCTTTTATTGATTTTTCCTTTTATAACTGCTTGGGGCTGTAGGGGATGAGAGCATGTTGTGTGAGATATAACAGTGAATATGGGGCAACTCATTGACCACCAAGGGTTTGGACAATCATGGGTTCCTTAATATGAAAGGCGCCGATATAAGGGGCCTTAGGAACCAGGGTGATGGCCATAATGATAGGGGTAGAGCTCATGTTGGCTTTTGCCCATGTGCTAAATTAGTATGTCTCGACCAGCTTTTGCATTTTATGGTACATTTCCTGTTGAGACTGGGCAAAATATGCTTTTTCCTTTCTTTTTAGTTGCATCAACCTTCGGGGCATCATTCCAGGCCTAACCCAAGGTGTGGACAAGGGGAGGGGGAGGCTAACTCCTTGTGGACGTGTTGTCGTTCGGATTGTACAGGCACTGCAACAACACTCAAGTCGGGGGTTGTCACCCGTATCCCCGACCTCTCCATTCTAGCTATCAACCAACAACAGGCTATGGGGGGTAGTCCCCATGGAAATGAGATGAAGGAAAACAAATTGGGAACCAACTTACCCGGGAGTCACAATTGAGTGGCCTAACCACTTGGTAAAAATTTAGCAAGATTAATGATTTGCTTAGATTTAGAGTTTGAGTCCAGTGTCTTATGGAGTCAAGAGTTCTTCCTTATTATAAGTTATGCCCAAGTAATCGGATGGACGACTACTGCTTGTATGATTAGCTAACCTATATGCTTATGCAAATCCTAGGATCTAGGTGTGATGCAAGGATCTTGGTTAATTTTAATTATATGCCTAGTCTAGATGTAACCTTCCCTTAACTGTTTTGAAGCTAGGCTCCAAGGTAGGTTGTGGGAAGGAGGCCAACATGAAGTAGGCAAAGGTCTGATACTTTTTGTTAGACTCCTATCACCTGATGCCCTCAGCGCTGTAGAGATTGTACCTATGACGACTACAAGATCACCGTGTTAACCACCGAAGAGTTGCTAAGCTCCTTAAGCTAGGTGACAAGGGTGGCCCTATGTTTCTCTAAACCAAGCTTATGCTTCGAGGTAAGTTTTAATGCACCTAGTTCCTAGAATGCTTGTGCAATGATGATGAGTGAAATTATCTTGAGTTAAGATTTGTTTGGGCTCTTTAAGTATTTAATGTAAATTATCTTATAGCAACAGTACTTAACAATAATGATATGACAATCTTAAACAAGATAAATGCTTAAGGATAAAGTGTAAGTTTTCGACTGTAGATTAATTCACAAGATGCTTAACCAATTTGTGATAAGAACTTAGAGAAATTTATCCAATTATCAATTAACCAATGGTTAGAATATGTCAACCGCAATTACTAAAGATGATTCTCAACAAGATATTTTGTGATCTTATTATTCAATGCTAACTATCAAGAGATGCTCAATTGGATTCAATCGATGCTTATGACCACAATGCCCTAAACAACTTTAGACAAGATTAGAAGATTTAGGGCTTGAGTGTGACTAAATGCCAAGTTAACAAATTCTCAAATTCGACTAAAGACAAGCCAATGTTAGATCATTTGTAATACTTCAGAAATTCAACACTTATTAGTCCTATCTTAGCAATAGGAAAATCTTTGTAAATCATTAAATTTGTCAAGTATATGAAACATAAAATTTCCCAATGATTAGCCAATGTAAATTTATGATTTTCAGACCTTTTAAGATTTAACAAATGATTCTTATGACAACGGTAAGAAAGTTATAACAACAGTAAGGAAAACAACTTAGATCCAAGAGACAATAAGCTAATGATGACTAGCTATGATCAGTGAGATACCCAACAACTTGCCAAAGTAAAATATGAGTTTTAAACCACTTTAAGATGCAATATTCAGAAAGAAATGAGATCTGATATAAATACAGTGAAGTAAATCAATAAATCAATAAGTTGTTGATGCTACAACAAGTGCCTAAAATGCCCAAAATTAGAAAAAAAATTGCCAAAATTGAAAAATTTAGTTTTTGAGCCTTTTAAGGTAAATTGTTTAGAAAATTACAGATTTGATTAAGTGATTTACGCAGAAAATTCCAGCAAACAAAATTTTAGATCTAAGCTAGATCTTTGATGCCCAAGTGGTCAAATTTCAAGAAAAATTAAAATTTAAAATTTTAGAGTATATTGACCAACTAAATGTGATTTTAAGGCTTAGGTATCACAATTATGAAACAAAAATTACAGCAGTAGCAAAACAGTGAGAAAACTAAGGTTTAGAGAGCAAACCCTACGCCCAAGGCCGTGTAGATTGCTTGACCAAATCCTCCAAAATTTCTCCAATGTAGTTGGCACCTGAAAACACAAGATTGGAACCAAAATTGCTGCAAAACAAATTGTTAGAGATAAAATGCCAATCCTTTGAAGAAATCGTTGTTTGCAATGAGATCTAGCCCTTGTAGGGCTTATGGCCTTCTTAGTGCTTGCAAAATAGATTCCAAGCACTAGCCATTTAGGTTGGGCAAGGGCTAAGGCCTTTTAAAAATGTGTTTTTTCCCTGATTTGAAAATAAACAACCCGTCGAGATAGCCTGAAAGCCCTAGACATCTAGGGTTTCTAAGGTCTCTAATGCGATTTTCTTCTTCAATCCTGAAACAAATTTAGAATAGAAACCCAAATACCCAATATAAAAAATATAAATTTCAAAACCATGGAACCCCAAATACTGTACAAAAATTCAAAGCCCCAAAACGCAAATATATACAAAAATACTAAAAATCCCCAAAACCCAAGTTAGGAAAAATAATTTACAAGTTAGATCTACAAAATTATTTACAAGATTATCAAATGTACAAGGGTTTTGAAATTTTGAGAAAATATTTTTATGGAATTTTTTCCTTTGATAGATGGCTAAAAATGCTTTAGAAACCTCCAATGTACACTGTAGTCTTATCGAAGTTTTAATCCACCATATAAATATTTGGAATCCAAGCAACACTGATTCTTGCCCAAGTTTGTGAACTTGGAGGCTAAAGATTGAAGTACCACAAGCACTATGAATTTATCTCAAAACAATTTGTTAGATCACATGGGGAATCAAACCACCTAGAATTAGCCCAAAACTATAACACATAGCACAAATCAATAAGCAAAAACACCTTGAATTGCACCCTAAAGTCTTTATTATGATTGAAAAAATAGTTCCCAGCGGAACAATAGTTACAGAGCTGTTTCAATAGAAATTTTCTAGTTAGAGATCAAGATGGTAGAGACTCTAATTTATAGATGTATCCTCCAAGTCAAAAAATAAGAACTAGTTTCATTGATTCTTGTCAAAATAATCTTGGCCATTGATAAACACTTCAAGATCTTTTAATCTTAATCCTCGAATTTTTTATTTTTGAGTAATTTTCGAATTTATCATTTAGGTCCATTTTTATTAGTTGAAAATTAATTATTTTGAGCTAATTTCCCCAAAAAATTGACTTTGACTTAACCATCAAGGTCTAAGGGGTCCAAATTTTCTTGAAATATACAATATTCTCTTGGTGGAGGACCTTTAAAAATTGATTCTTTCAGGACTCACGAATTTTTCCACTTGGAGAATTATTTTTCCTAAGTCGACTTAATTTTGACTTTATTAATTAATTTTCTGGCTTAGGATTTAATTTTATTTTGCCAGAAAAATTAATTAATTTACACATGAGGGGATTTAATTCTTTTTTTCCACACTCTAATACATAAGATTTTACATTTACAACCCTCAAAAGGGGAATACACATTTGACTTAGACCCTTAGGACACATAACCCATATGCAACACAATATGATCTAGTAGACCAAGTGATTTGTAATAAAAGAATTAAGCCAACTAGCTTAAATTATTCCCAAATCACCTTTACATTAGACTCTACTAAAAACACTAGGACTCTCCTAAGATTTCGACAATAAATTTCACCCTAGCTTTGGGAGTTTACGCTGGAGGGGAAAAACTCTTCTGATTAGCCATGTTCAGAAACACAGCTAATCAGCGAGGTCAAAAAACCTCATAGGATGAAAATCGTCGCCAAAATCATAGGCTTACCTAGGTTGTTACATATACCCAAGGTCTCACTAGGATTATTTACATCATATAACTTAAAGAATGTGGTGACCATGACACATGGACTACTGATAGGTGATTCGATCCAGTTGAAAAGTTTTTGGTACATCCACCTCTTTGGAACTCTGACAATTTGAGTGCAACATGACGCGATGAACAAATGTGGATCCAGATGGGAAATATGGTGAATGGGGTTATAATGAGCCGAGGGGAGCGATGTATATGTTGTTTACCATCTAGTGCTACCCCGAAAGCTAGTAGTCAAGAAGGGAGATTCCATGGGACTAGGATACAAGGTTAACCATCAAATTGGACAGAGGAGAAAAGAGTACAAACCAAGCCCACTCTTTCTGTCGAATCACCCCACTAATCCATGCCTAAAGGTGTCCATGATAAGTAAACAAAAATAGCCAACTACACAACGAAAAACCATACCTTTAGGGTTGGAAGGCCCACCTTGAAACATGCGATCATAACAGATGGGCGAGAGAGCATATCGCTAGCTCAGGCAGTGGAGATAGTGACACATCGAGTTATCTAGTGGCTGCGAGGGGCTGCCAGCTAAGGACTGTTACCGCACAAACTAGCAGGGGACCTAAAAGGGTTCCTATGAGGACAACTGCTAGGTCAAGGGAAACTATGGAGACTTAGCCCACTGTCACCACAGCTAACACACCCTACTCTTTACGGACTTTTATTGATGGGAGGAGACCCAGTAGTTGGGAGGTCACTTATAAAGTATAGATCAATGAAGGGGAGGAGTGACTTAAATGATTCTCTTTCCAGAAGAGTTTAAAGGATAGGACTTGCTTGCTCTTCAAGCAAAGGACTTGATCTTCTACGAAAGGGGATGAGGATTGGAGGGTTGAGGTAGAAGTATAATACTTATAAAAGATGTTCTCAATTCCTAAAATTCTTATGAGAACTTGGATTCTCGAGTAGTCCTTGCTAAATGTTGAAGTTTTTAAGTCTAACTGTTAGAAACCCTTCATGTACTTTTTGATGTATTCCTACCTACTTGTTCTGTTAATTAACAAGTTATTTACCATGTAAATATTGGAAATAAATACAAGTACATGCTCAACACATTACAGATCATCAACTGAAGGAAACATAAACAAGCACACAAGTGACACCGTTGTTTTTGGACTAATGTCCCCATAAAAACCCAATGTGGGAAAATTGGTGCAACTATCTGAGGGTTTGATTTATTAAGTAGTTTCATAATACAATCTGGGTACCAAATCCGAGTCACCCAACATAAAAAAATCTCGGTAGTAGTACGTCTACTCGGAAGCAGATATTTCGGCTGAAACCCCGGATAAACACTCCGGCAGCTCCGCAGCTCCATTCTGCCGCACGAAACCCCAGCATCAGCCTCTAGGGACCTATGTCAACTCTCTCTGGCCCAGCGTTAGCCCGTCGTCACTCTGGCTTGGCCTGCGTTAGCCTCTAGAGGCACTGTGTCAGTCCTTTGGCCCTCTGCATCACTTGCGCTAGCCCTTTGAGGCACTGCGCATCTCCTGGCTAGCTTTGCGTGAACCCTTGGCTGGTTCTGCGTCCTTCTCTTCGGCTACTGCGCTGATCCTCCCGGTGCTATCTCTGCCTCTTTGCTTCTGTATTCACTGCCCCTCAGCTGCAACTCTGACCACTCTCTCAACTTTCTCAGCAAATCCAGCCCCAGAAAGTCGAAATCTTGATCTCTTGGTGTGTTCTCCAAGGTGACCCTCAAGCCTCCTCTTATATTTTTTTCGTTGACAAATCAACGGTCAAGATTAAGTCCCTAATCAATGACTAAGATTACATCTAGCTTGATCCATGACTTTTGGATCATTCTAACACAATTTTATATTAATTCACATTAATATTTTATTTTCCCCAAGTTTAGACTTAGGGACTCCATTAAAAATATTAATTATTTTAATATCTCTCAAACTGTTTACTATTTAGAATCTGCCCAAAACCTTTCTGGTTATTGAAGATCTCATGTGCCTTAGTCTCTCCACCAATTTTCGTTGCTAGAGCACATGCGATGCTACCCCAAATCAACACTCCCTCTTAGCAAGGACTATGCTCTAGCAATACTCCTCACTGAGTATTACCCTGATCATACAACATCAGTCCCTGTGCTAATGCTAGGCCAGCTGCCCATCATTTGCACTGTTGTATCTTGTACTGCTACCCATGGCCCTGCCACTGGCACTGCTGCATCCGTACTACAACTCCCTCTCATACTATTGCATCGTGCTGCCCATAGCACTGTCACTACTAACTATTGCACTGCAACCCAGTTACTGAGAAGTAAGTAACTGATCTTCCAACTCTGACATCTCTGTCAGGCTAGAGACACCCTCGATGCTGAAACTCCCTCTTTCCCTGACAAGCGCTCCCTATCTGACCTCTGCATTGTTGCAACAACTCCATGCATCTTGCACCATTGCACACCTCTTTGTGCCATCTTGCACTAGTGCAACACTCCCATACTTCTTGCACTGCTACCTCACACTGTCCTAGGAATCTTGCACTGTAGCTCTCTCTGTCGCTCCATTCGCATTCGTCTCTACTGACATCCGCCAGTACTTCTGCTACTCCTCTTCGCGGCTCCCGTAGCAAAGTCTAATCCAAGAGGCTAGGTACCTCGAGGAGCCTGCCCCTCAACGCCTGTAGTCCATTTGACTACAACTCGATGTCTGCCCACTTCCGCTCAAGTGGTTTGTGTGCACTCATGGCACAATCATTGTTTGTCTTCAATTCCTTCTCTGCCCTTGTTGGTGCAGCCTTAGTCTCGGAGGCCTCTCCCTTGCTCTTCTTCCTTGGACACTGGGTCACATAATGACCCAGCTCCCCATAGTGGAAGCATTTGACCTTGGAGAGGTCTTTCTTCTTCTGTTTCTCTTGCTTTCCCTCAGATGGTAGGGCAACATCCACCTCCTCCTCCTCCTTGATTCTGATCCCCTTGTCTCTACTTCCCGCCTTGCTCAACCTTCTGATCTCTTCTTGGCGAAGAGCCACCCACATTTCCTCCCAATCTGGAAGGGTTGCCCTGCCCAGTATGCTCTGGACAAACACCTCCTAGTCTTCTGAGACTGTGTTCAGGGCTATTCTCACCATCAATTCTTGATCCGGCGTGGCTCCTATGGAAGTCAGATAATCCTGGATTTCCCTCATTCGACCGAGGAAGGGGTCAGTCTGTTCTCCTTCTGCATCTGGTATGATCACAGCTGATTTTCTAGTAACATCCTTCTCTACACAGAAGTATGCTGGTACAATTTCTTTAGGGCCTCCCACATCTCATTTTCCGTGTCCTTTTCGGCAATATGTGGTATTACATGGTCCTTGACCCCATCAAGAATGATGCTCTTGGCCCTCGCCATTGCTTTGTACTTGCTGTTATCAACTGGGTCAACTGGGATAGCTATCGTCCTCAAGGCAAAGTGCTTGACACGATTTCTGTCTAGAACGGATAGGATTTTGGCCTTCTAGAATACGAAGTTTGAGAGTTCTGTCCAATCTGTCCTGGTCTCTTACCCCGTTCACTGCCTTCTCGCTGCTCCTTTACTTCCCTCCTGGAAGTTCTTGGTGTGACTCCTCTGAGCCTCGATTTCCCTCATGGAAACCCTTCTGCCAATGTCGAGATGCCCCCACTCTGATCATTAGTGCAACTGCACCATTGATCCAGATTTCGCGACTAGAAATCCTCGGTAGCAACTCCCTCCTCCTTGGCCTTGCCATGTTAGGTATTGTTTTGACTACAGTACCCCATGAGATCCACTCTGCAACTTACCCACAGCCTCCTAAACCCCAACAACCTGAAGGTTAAAGCTCCTAGGCTCTATGCAATCCTGGCACTGGGAAACCAACTTCCTCAGCCAACTACATCAGCCCTCCTAGTCTCTGCATGAGCCTGCCTTTGCCTCCCTCAGCCTCTGCGTTACCTCTTCCTGGCTCGAACTTGATGATGTAGGCATTGCGTCACCCCTTCCTTGCTGCTTTTCTGCTAGGAACAACTTTTGTCAGTCAGGACAACTGTTTTTTTGCTATTGCTGCTTTGCTCGACTGATGTCCTTAGTTCACCTGTGATCTGCAACCACGCTCTGATACCATGTTGAAGTTTCTAAGTCTAATTGTTAGAAACCCTTCATGTACTTTCTGATGTATTCCTACCTACTTGTTTTGTTAATTAACAAGTTATTTACCATGTAAATATTGTAAATAAATACAAGTACATGCTCAACACATACAAATCATCAACTGAAGGAAAGATAAACAAGCACACAAGTGACACTGTTATTTTTGGACTAATGTCCCCGAAAAAACCCAATGCAGGAAAGCCGGTGTAGCTATCTAAGGGTTTGATTTATTAAGAAATTTCAGAATACAATTTGGGTTCCAAATTCGGCTCACCCAACAGAGAAAAATCTCGGCATTAGTACCTCTCTACTCGGAAGTAGATATTCTGGATGAAACCCATGATAAACACTCCGAAAGCTCCACAACTCCAATCTGCCCCACGAAACCCCAACGTCAGCCTCTAGGGACTCCGTCAACTCTCTCTGGCCCTACATCAACTCTCTCTAGCCCAGCGTCACTCTGGGTGGGCCTGCGTCAGCCTCTGGAGGCACTGTGTCAGTCCTCTGGCCCTCTACGTCACTCACGCTGGTCCTCTGAGGCATTACGCAACTCCTGGCTGGCTCTGCGTGTGACGTGGCTGGTTCTGCGTGAACCCTTGGCTGCTTCTGCATCCCTCTCTCTGGCTACTGCGTTGATCCTCCCAGTGCTATCTCTGCCTCTCTGCTTCTGTATTCATTGCCCCTCAGCTGCAACTTTGATCACTCTCTCAACTTTCTCAACAAACCCAATGCCAAAAAGTCAAAATCTTGATCTCTTGGTGTGTTCTCCAAGTGACCCTCAAGCCTCCTCTTATACTTTTCTCATTGACAAATCAATGGCTGAGATTAAGTCCGTAATCAATGGCTAAGATTAGATCTGGCTTGAGCCATGACTTTTGGACCATTCTAAGACAGTTTTATATTAACTCACATAAATCTTTTATTTTCCCTAAGTTTAGACTTAGGGACTCCATTAAAAATATTAATTATTTTAATATCTCCAAAACTGTTTAGAATCTGCCCAAACCCTTTCTGGTATTGGAGAAATGAAATGATATTTTAAGGTCCACGAGACTAAAAATAGTCTATGAGACCATTAGTTCCTTGTTTTTTGCTCTTTGCAATTCAGTGCTTTTTCGATTCAAATTGATGATGAGCTGACCCAACCTTCCAACAATCCCTTCACTAAAAAGACAATGCCAAGAAATTGATGTTAACATGTTCTCATAACTTTCTCTGATGTCTTTGAATGCATCACATTCCAAAATGAAATGTTTTTCTGATTCCACAGTCCCTGACGTGCAAAATGTACACATTTGTTCTTCCCAAGCTTCTTTAGGCCTTTTCCACTGTCCTGTTTCACACCAAAGTTGATGTGAGTTGGTCCTTAAATGAGCAATAAGAACCTTTTCCCTCCACGAAATGCTATCTCCAATGAACTCTTTTTGTTGTAAATCACACGTAGGGTTGAATTCCTCAATGTAATATTTCTTCTTTCTACCCAACTCTTTTCCCCATACCTTTTTATGAGACTTCTCCATAACAAAATCCTTTAGCTCCTTGCTATTTGTGGGACAGGCATTGAGGTAGATATTCCATTTTTGCATCCATGTGTAGTTTTGTTTCATCCATGCTTTCTTTCTTTCATTCATGTCTTCATTGAAGATAACATTAGGTCATCTACCTACTCTCATTTGTTCAATTCTTTTTAGGTATCTTATGAGTTGCACCATAGCAATTGCTTCAATGGAAGTTGCTCCTGTTTCATTCAACATTATCTCATAAGATACCGAATTTTTTATTTTGAACTTGCTCATGATCAAGCATTTTTGGATTTTCTCAATTTGTTTCCATTTTGAGATGGGAGTGTTGGTAGCCCACAATTCACACCCATATAGCATCACTGGACAAACTAGAAGTCCAAAAAGAACTTTAATCATTTTCCAATCCCATAACTCTGCCTCTCTACATCTGTTTTGAAGACCATATAATGCTTTCCACCCCCCTAAAATTCTCTTCTTTCTGTAGTCCTCCCAATTGAGTTTGTTGTTGAAATCAATCCCAAGGTACTTGTACTCATTTACTTCTTCAAGAATGTTGTCTTCAAAGAAGAAAGTATGCTGGCTATGCTTCCTTTTATTATAAAAAATCCTTATTTTGGTCTTGCTAGTATTGGCTTGCATCCCCATTGCTCTACAAAAATGGTCAAGGGTATATAAGTGCATTTGCAATCCATGGGCTGATTTAGAGATCAATACAATATCATCAGCATATAAAAGAATCTTTATCACAAACAACCGAACACTATCTCCACCTTGCAGATTTAGCCACTCTTCCAATTTATCAATATATAGACCAAAAAGAGTTGGGGATAGAGGGCAACCTTGCTTGACTCCAATGTCACTTCTAAAGCTTTCTGAAATACCTACTGAGGTTCTAATTTTGACTTTCACTTCCTCATAAAATCTATGGACAACGGCTCTATAATGCACATGAATTTCAAGTTTTTCCATTCTACATCACAACTTATCCCTAGGGATTGTGTCAAATGCTTTTTTGAAGTCAACAAAGTAGCAAAATCCTGCTTCTTTGATGCCATGATCCACTATAGAATGTTTCAGCCTAAAACCCGCTAGTCCTCTTGCCCTCTTTTCTTTTACTTCTGCCCTCTTGCTAATTCTGTCTTCTACCATGCTGTCGAAAAGCTTTGCAAACAAAGGATTGATCATAATTGTTCTATAATTGGATGGATTATTAATGTCTCCACTTTTAAAAAGGGGTATTGCTAGGCTAGTTGTATAGTCTCTTGGGAATCCTTGTTGAATGATGTTGTTGAATATTTTCATGATGTGTGGTGCAAGAGGATTCATTCCCCATTTTAGATACTCTGCTTGAAGTTCAACCAAGTCCTTTGCCTTTCCTGTTTTCAGCCTCTTAATTCCATTATCCATCTTCTGTAATGTGAAGAGCTTTGAATTTGTGTTGATCCTAGGGGGCGACTCCGCCTCAGATTCTTTCTCATAGAGTTGCCTTGCATATTCAAACCATTGATTGGCTGTAATATTATTTTCAATTTGCTTCTTCTTTGGTTGTAGTTCCTGCAAGAAAAGATTTAAATTATTCTTGCTTAAATATATTAACTCTTCTCTCCTTGTTTGCATGAACTCATCTTTTTTCCTTTTTAGTATCTGCTTATATAACTTTACATTCATCTTCCCTTTTTCTGCCTTTTTCAAGGTTCTCCTTGCCATTTTGCATTCCTCATCAAATCAAGCATTTATAGGAAAACAATTTGATTCTGATTTCCTATTTTTTGCTCTTTTGCACTTCTCAAGTGCACTTTGAATTATATTTGTTAACTCAGGGTTGTTGAAGCGTTTGAAATCAGTTTTCTCCGTCTGAATTAATCTTTCTAACATTGTCTTGAAGATTGTACCATTTTCTTGTGTTAGAAGAATTTTTCCCCTTGATAGTGATTGTCGAGAGCATTGGGTTTTCCTCCTATGCTGTCTCTCTTCTAACCATGATAACCTTATAAGAACTGGGTTATGGTCTAAGTTTAAGTCCCAAATATGCTCTCCAATACTGACTTCATCTATCTTTTCTATTAAGCTTTGTGAACAGATCACATAGTCAACGACACTTGCCCCATTGTATGTGTTTCAAGTGAAGTTCCCATACCTTTTCCATCTATCTAGACCATTGCAAAATTAAGTTGAAAGCTGCACATAGTGTAAGAAGCTCATCTCCAAAATGATTGCTAACTTTGTCATCTTCTGAACAC
The DNA here is from genome assembly GCA_000404065.3 of Pinus taeda. Taxonomy (NCBI): domain Eukaryota; kingdom Viridiplantae; phylum Streptophyta; class Pinopsida; order Pinales; family Pinaceae; genus Pinus; species Pinus taeda. The sequence continues at coordinate 144,167 of APFE031479722.1, forward strand.
CTCACCCATTGGGGATTCTCCTCTTCAGTGAGCCAAATAGGATTGTTATCCTCTTTGCAACAAAGAATGCTAGCTTGATTATTTGTTGTTTTAGCATTGAAATCTCCCACTAAAAGAACTTCTCCCTGCTGAGAGTACACGACAAGATCTCATGTTCCTTAGCCTCTCCACCAATTTTCATTGCTAGAGCACATCTGATGCTGCCCCAAATCAACACTAAATAGACTTTGGTGAAGAATGAGACCGTACGAGGCCAAGTGGACCCAACCCGTGTTAGGGAATGGGTTTTGGCAACATTTGATGTATTTAACTTGGCCAAGATGAGGGGAAAGAATCAAACAAGAATTTTCTCCCAAAGATGTCAAACTGATCCTACTAGGTTCTAGCCTTGGGAACACCAAAATAAAACTTGATCCTAGAGCTAGGGCTTGAGGTATCTGAAGATTCCACTGTCAAAATTGCTTCAAATTTGGAGGAGGGCAAGAGGACCCACCTTCGCAGTTGTATCTAGGAGATCAAAGTTTTCTTGTTGCCAGTTTCCTGGGAAATTGATGACCTAGGTGACCTAATGAGGCTAGACCTAGGTAAAAAGGGAAAAAGGGTAAACAAAGGATTAAAATGATCACTATTTTTGAGTGACTAGTCCCTAATTCACTTGGCGATATGGAGTCAAGTATAATAATGAAGAAGGATTTAGTTTCTTGTTCAAGGAGGCTCCAAAAGTCAACTTTGTCCAATGTTAGAGGAAAGAGAAGAAACGTGACCCTCAAGCATTTATACTTCATACAAATGGTGCAATCTCATCAAGATATCATGATCTCTAGGACATTTCATTCATATGACAATGACGCATACAAAGAATAAGCTAAATAGACACATAATTCCACATTTCGTACATGCAACATTTAGCCTAATTATAGCGAAATTCAAATGAATGCAACAAGAAAAATAACGTTAACTTTGCACTTACAATGTTAGAGAGTATATCCAACCAGAATCACATTTGCAAATAAGAAGCTCCAAGCTAGAAATAGCCCAAATCCATACATCACAATTCATCCATCATCGAAAATAATCCTCCAAGGAAAAGGTGTGAAATTCTCTAAAGATAGAGAGATCCCAAGTCAAGTGATGATACAAATGAATCCAACTAACTCCTATTTATACACTAGTTAGGAGTTCGATTTAGCTAATGAGCCTACACTATCCCCCAAAAATAAACTAATGTGCAAATGACATAACTTTGGTGACAAGCCCACCAAACTAGCTCACAAATGGAAAGATAAGCCTCTCAAAAGGACAAATAGTAATATATGCATGTCGTAGGGCCCTCTAAGAGGCCTAATGAGGTCCATGGGTGCCATAATGAAGAATAGGACCCTCAAAAGCAGTGGATAAGTGGTTGGTCGCTTGTAATAACTAGTGGTGCTCCAAATGACTATGGGGGCACACAAGTGCCCTTATGGGTCTCCAAACAGGTTGAAGATGACTTTAGGTTGCCCTCAAGGGCTAGGATGACAATGTAGGAGATGTTACATCATCGTAGCAGTCCTAGATCATCTGCCAAGTGTGTGGTGTGGATCTGGGGTCGGTTGGGCATGATGGATCAAGTGCATCCTCCTTGCCCAATAAGTAAAACACGAGTAAACTCTGAATGGATGTGGGGCTCCATGAAGTGCAATTTGCTGTTATGGAGGCCCATGGCTCTCAATGCTTATCCTATATGTGCCAATTTAGCCCTCTAGAGGATTAGGACCCCGTATAGGGAGACCAAATCCCAAATGGAAAATATCTGCAATCTTGCATAAGATCCAATGCGTCCCCTAGGCTTCCAATACAACAAGTCATTAGAGAAATCGAGTGAATGAGCCTACCTAATCATGGACCACAGGTGGGGACTTCATAATGGCATGTCCTTCCATAATTGGCTGTGTGTGCCAATGTCTCCTAAACTCCCAATGGGGTTAACCACGTACCCTATTAGGTCGTTTCTGCTTCTAAAGGGATAATATATTCAAGGTACATCTGTAAAAAAAGTTGTGGCATGTGGTAGATACATAAATAAGGTAGGGAATGAGAGGTGCCTAGGGATGCTAGTGATGTCCAAAGTAGGAAAATCATCAAAGAAAGACATCCTATTGAGATATACATGTAAACTTTGTAGGAGTTGCCAGGGTGAATTTAAAATGCCTAGAAAAATGATTGTTCCACCCTACAAGCGTCGACCTTAAATCTTAATGAAGAACTAGGGCTTTGTTCTTCCAATGTAGTTGCCAAGAATGATATATTGATATTGTCATATGAGGAACAAGACACACGTCTTGTGTCCCCGACAATGACGCCAAAATGTTACTACTTACACTAGCAGGGGTCCTAGAAGGGGATCCTATAGAACAACCAGTAGGTCAAGGGGCAAAAATGGAGCGATAGCCCACTGTCACCTTAGATAAGGCTCCTTGCTCTTTATAGATTTTCACCGATGAGAGGAGACCCGTTACAAGAAGAATCACAATGAGGAATAAATCAATGATCGAATAAGGAGTGATTCTTAAAGCCTATTCACAATAGAGACTCAATTAAATAGTTTACTTGCTTGAGAAGCAAGGTGATAGGCGACTAGGAGTGGCTAAGAGGACACTTGAGCCTAGGTTTAGAGGAGATTCCTTGACTAGGTTGTTGAAGTTTCTAAGTTTACTTAGTTAGAAACCCTTCATGCACTTTATTTGATTTATTCCTACCTACTCGTTATTTTCCTTAAGAAGTTATTTACAATGTAAATACTGAAAATAATCACTAGTGCATGCTCAACATATTACAAATCAACAACTAAAAGAAACAGAAACAAACACACCATGTGACACCATTATTTTTGGACTAATGTCCCCGGAAAACCCAATGTGGGAAAATCGGTGCAGCTATTTGAGGGTTTTCTTATTAAGAAATATTAGAGTACAATCTGGGTGCCGAAACTCGCCTACCCAACAAAGAATTTCCTTGGCAGTAATACCTCAGTTTTTGACAAATTTACTCGCTGAAACCCCGGATAATCCTTCCAGCAGCTACTCAGCACCAATCTTCCCCAGAAACCCCAGCGTTTGCCCAATCTGGACTGCGTCAGCCTCTCCTAGCCCAACGTTGGCCCTGCGTCAGCCTATCTTGGCCTGCGTCAGCCCCAGGAGGCCCTGCGTCAACTCTCTGAGCCTCTGCGTCAGCTACGCTGGCCCCTCTGGTGCTCTCCACAACACTTAGCTGCCTCTGCGTGGCCTTGCGTGAGCACTGGCTGCTCCTGCGTCTCTCTCTTTGGCTGCTTTGCTGCTCTCCCGACACTATCTCTGCCTCTTTGTCTCTTTGTACTCAATGCCCCTCAGCTGCTCTCCTGGCCCCTCTGGTGCTTTGCGCAGCACTTAGCTGCCTTTGCGTGGCCTTGCGTGAGCACTGGCTGCTCCTGCATCTCTCTATTTGGCTGCTCTGCTGCTCTATCAACACTATCTTTGCCTATCTGTACTCAATGCCCCTCAGTTTCTCTCCGATCACTAATTCTATCTCTCTTAGCAAACCTTGCTCTAGAGAATAGAATGACTGATCACTCTAGTGTATTCTCCAAGTGACCCTCAAGCCTCGTCTTATACTTTCCCTGTTAAAATCTCAACGGCCAAGATTAAGTCCCTAATCAATGGCTCAGATTAGATCTAGCTTGATCCATGTCTTTTGGACTATTCTAACACAGATTCATATTAATACACATTAATATTTTATTTTCCCGAAGTTTAGACTTAGGGACTCCATTAAAAATATTAATTATTTTAATATCTCCTGATCTGTTTGGAATCTACCCAAACCCTTTCTAGGTATTGGAGATCTGATGTGCCCCAACCTCTCCACCAAATTTCGTGGCTAGAGCACATCCGATGGTACCCCAAATCAACACTCCCTCTTAGCGAGGATTGTGCTCTAGCAATACTCCTTACTGAGTATAACTTTGATCATCCGACATCGGTACCAGTGTTGACGCTAGGCATTCCTGCCCAACATCCTTTGCGCTGCTGCCTCTTATATTGTTGCCCATAGTTTTTCCATTGCCACTGCTGCATCTGTACGACAGCTCCCTCTGCATCTGTGCTTCTGTTGGTCCTTTCTCCCAATACTGCATCTACATTGCACCTCCTCTCATCATGTTGCATCGTGTTGCCCACTGTTGCACTGCATCTCAGTTATTGAGAAGTAAGTAACTGATTTCCCAGCTAACCTCCTTGTTGGGCTAGAGACACCCACTAATGCTGAAGCTCCCTCTGCCGCTGACAAGTGCTCCCTCTCTGACCTCTACGTTGCTGCAACAACTCCTACATCTCGCACTGTTGCACACCTCTCTGTGCCATCTCGCACTAGTGCAACACTCCTGTGCCTCTCGCACTGCTGCAGCCTGCTAGCCTCGCATTGTATCGGGACTCCTACATTGTAGCTCTCTCTCTGCCGCTCCATCTGCATCCGTCTCTACCCGACTCAGCCAGTCTTGCTACTCCTCGTCGGGGCTCCTGTAGCAAGGTCTAATCCAAGAGGTTGGGTACCTGGAGGATCCTACCCCTCATCGCTTGTAGTCCGCCCGACTACAACTCAATGTCTCCCCATTTCTGCTCAAGTGGTGCATGTGCACTCATGGCACACAGAACAGACATGATCCTGGCCTTCCAGATCACAAAGTTGGACACCCTGTCTAGCCTGTCCTGATCGCTTAGCCTATTCATGGCCATCTCTCTGTTCTTCTCTGTCGATTTCTCTGAGTCTCTCTACATCCCGCCTGGAAGTTCTCGGTTCAACTCCTGTTGATTCAACTTCCCTTCTGGAAGTTCTCTGTTTGACTCCTACTGAGTCTACTTCCCGGTTGGACGTTCTTTGTTCAACTCCTGCCGAGTCTACTTCCCGGCTGGAAGTTCTCTGTTCGACTCCTATTGAGTCTACTTCCCGTCTGGAAGTTCTCTGTTCGACTCCTCCTGAGTCTACTTCCTATCTGGAAGTTCTCTGCTCGGCTCCTGCTGAGTCTACTTCCCGTCTAGAAGTTTTCTGTTCGACTCGTGTTGAGTCTACTTCCCTTTTGGAAGTTCTCTGTTCGGCTCCTGCTGAGCCTCTCTACTTCCTGCCTAGAAGTTCTCTTTTGGACTCCCTCTGAGTCCTAATTTCCCTCCTGGAAATCTTTCTGCCACTTGTCGAGATGCCCCCTACTCTGATTGTCTTGTGCAACCGCACCACTGATCCAGGTTCCTCGGCTAGAGACCCTCGGTAGCAACTCCTCTAGCCTTCCTCTATTAGGTACTGTTCTGACTACAAGTACCTCACCAGCTCCACTCTGCAATATTCCTGCAACGTTCTGATTCCCAGCAACTACCTATCTGTGGACTGCGTCAGCCCCTCTCTGCCTCACACTGGCCCTGTGTCACCCCGGATGGGTCTGCGTCAGCCCTGGGAGGCCCTGCGTCAGCCTTGTAGCCCTCTGCGTCAGCAAAGCTGGCCTTTCTAAGGCTCTGCACAGCTCCCGACTGCCTCTGCATGGCCCTGGTTGGCTCTGCGTCACACTCCTTTGGCACTGTGCTGCTAGAAACAACTTCTGTCACCTTGGGACAAATATTTTTTGCTGCTATTGCTCTGCTCGACTGATGTCCTTTAGTCCTCTTGTGATCTACAATCTCGTTCTAATACCATGTTGAAGTTTCTAAGTTTACTTAGTTAGAAACCCTCCATGCACTTTATCTGATTTATTCCTACCAACTTGTTATATTCCTTAACAAGTTATTTACAATGTAAATACTAAAAATAAACACTAGTGCATGCTTAACATATTACAGATCAACAACTAAAAGAAATAGAAACAAACACACCATATGACACCATTATTTTTGGACTAATGTCCCCGAAAAAACCCAATGTGGGAAAACCGGTGCAGCGATCTGAGGGTTTTCTTATTAAGCAATATCAGGTACAATCTGGGTGCCAAAACTGGCCTACCCAACAGAGAATTTCCTTGGCAGTAATACCTCTCAGTTTCTGACAAATCCATTGGCTGAAACCCCGGATAATCCTTCTGGCAGCTACTTAGCACCAATCTGCCCCATAAACCCTAGCGTTTGCCCAATCTGGACTGCGTCAGCCTCTCCTAGCTCAGCGTTGGCCCTGTGTTAGCCTATGTTGGCCTGCGTCAGCCCCAGGAGGCCCTATGTCAGCTCTCTGAGCCTCTGTGTTAGTTATGTTGGCCCCTCTGGTCCTCTGTGCAACACTTAGCTGCCTCTGCGTGGCCTTGCGTGAGCATTGGCTGCTTCTGCGTCTCTCTCTCTAGCTGCTCTACTGCTCTCCTGGCACTATCTCTGCCTCTCTTTCTCTCTGTACTCAATGCCCCTCAGCTACTCTCTGATCACTGTCCGCTCTAGAGAATAGAATCACTGGTCACTCTAGTGTATTTTCCAAGTGACGCTCAAGCCTCCTTTTATACTTTTCCTATTGAAATCTCAACGGCCAAGATTAAGTCCCTAATCAACGGCTAAGATTAGATCTGGCTTGATCCATGTCTTTTGGACCATTCTAACACAGATTCATATTAATACACATTAATATTTTATTTTCGCGTTTTGACTTAGGTACTCCATTAAAAATATTAATTATTTTAATATCTCCTGATCTGTTTGGAATCTGCCCAAACCCTTTCTGGGTATTGGAGATATCATGTGCCCCAACCTCTCCACCAAATTTCGTGGCTAGACCACATCTGATGCTACCGCAAATCAACATAGGTGCTTCCTAGACTTAAGGATCCTTACGGAGAAATTGATTCTATAATCTTTGTAGAATTTGAGTTATAAAGTTGTGGGACCACAAAGAATCCAAGTGGACCCAAACTAGGTCAAGGGTATTGAGTTGATTGACCAAAGAGGGGCTTGACTTAATTAGGAAAGAGAATAGGATCAGCAGAGTAATTTTCTTTTGAAATTTGAATGCAATGATCCAAATGAGGATACTAACCCAAATCAGCCTAGAGATAGAAATGGTGCTGGAGCTAGGGCTTGTGATATATCGAGATTCCATTGTCAGACTATGTTCAAATTTGGAGGACCCCAGCACAATTGTGGAGCAATTTTCAAGTCGTTTGGATGACTACAAAAGATTTCGCTTGATCCCCTAGGTGACCCTCTAGGCTTAGGCCTAGAATTTGGAAAAGTGAAGAAAAGAGAGGTAAATGTGACCACCAAAGGGATACGAGGATCAGTGCCTTATTGCTTGGGCTTATTGGAGTCAAGATACACATAGATCGAGAATTTTAGTGAGCTAAGGAGCCCTAATTGGTCTTTGCTAGCCTTTCGAAAGGAAGCAACTAGGTCAATAGGTATTTATACTTCACATTTGCCAAAGAGATGAGGTTTCCAGGTCTTTCAACCTAAGAGGTGCCTCTAGGAGCATTCAGCCTATCCCTCAAAGAGAAATGCATGCTTTAAATCACTTATTCAGGGTCCCAAAAGAATTTCACATTAGATTAACCTATAGAAGAATAATGATAACATTATACATGCATTTGACAAAGTTAGATAACAAGAATAATATCAAAAATTCGATTTACATGAGAGAGAGAGTATATCCATTCATCCACTTTTGCATTAGAAAGAAGCTCCAAAGACAATAGCAAAAATCCAACCAACATAGTCTATTAAGAAACTACAAAAAGTTTATCCAAGCAAATAGTGCGAAAATCTCTCCAGAGGTACCAATCCAATCCAAGTGATGATGAGAGGTTGGAATGAGCCTCTCATACTTATACAACTCTAAATGGGATTCGATTGGCTTAATTTGCCTAATTTAGCCCCAAATAATAAAATAATACATAATAATGATATGATTTGGTGACAAGCCCCACCAAGATTGCTCAATAATATAAAGAATAGCCTCTCAAGAGGGCAAAATAATGAATATGATGAGTTGTTGGGCCATTGAGGAGGCTTAATGGAGTCCAAATGTGCCAAGTTGAGTGAAAAGGCTCCAAACATAGTGGACAAGGGGTTGGCCCCTTGTTTTCCAATCAAGTCACATGTGGTGCTCCCAAGTGGGTGAGGGGGCACAATGACAGCCTCATGGGTCTCCAAGTGGATTGATAATGCTTGTAAACCATGTAAGGGCTAGGATGATGACATAAGCCCTCCCTTTGTCTCCTGCAGTGAGACATATCCTGATCTAGACCCTGTAACATCTCCCCAGTGTTTGATACATGTGTGTTCGTTGGGCATGGTGATGTAGGTGCATCATCCTCATCCAAAAGATGGAACACGAGCAATCCTTGAATGGGATGGGGATCCATGAAGTACTCATGGCTCAACGCTCACCCTACAAGTGCGAATGTGGCCCTCTGGAGGGTTTGGACCCTGTATAGTGAGACCAAACCCTAAATTGGAGACCCACTTGCAATCCTGCGTCAGATCCAATGCGTCCCCTTGCCCTCGAATACAATAAATAATCAAGTAAAAGAGCTTACAAATCATGGAATTAAGTGGGCAATTCATGGTGGCATGCCCTTTCATAGTGGGCTTTGGCGTATACGGGTGTTTCCAAGCTCAATAAGGGGATTAACCAAGGACCTTATTAGGTGGTTTCAGCCTTTAAAGGGGGTGACATTTCCATGGTACATCCATCAATGGCATGTGATATACTGATGGGACAGAGTGGGGATCAGGGGGTGGCACCAATCCACTTGTCATGGTACAAGGGTAACTATAATGAGGGAAGCCCACACTTGGGAATATATGAGTATAGGAGGGACAAAATCGTGGTAAATGAGTTACCCCAACTTTTGTTTTTCCACCCTTCTTCATATGCCTTTTGCCTTTGCTTGATTTTTGTTCATAACTGCTCGGAGCTCCAGGGGATGAGAGCATGATGTGTAATATATAGCAGTGGATACCCCCTTAAGGTGGGGAAGTTCGTCGCCCACTAGGGGTTGGAACAATCATGGGTGAGGTTGGCACAATGATGTGTAGAATATAGCAGTAGATACCTCCTTTTAAGGTGAGGCAACAATGCCCACCAGGGGTTGGGACAATCATGGGTTCCTTAATGTGGAGGGGGCTCATCTAGTGCCCATAGGAACCAAGGTGATGGCCGTGAAGGAGGGGTAGAGCTCATGTTTGGCTTTTGCCCACTTGCTAAATTTGTATGTCCTGACCATCTTTTGCATTTTGTGATACATTTTTGTTGTAAGTGGCTAAATTATGTCTTTTTTCTTTCTTTTTAGTTGCATCAACCTTCGGGCATCGTTCGAGGCCTGACCCAAAGTGTGGAAAGGGGAGGGGAAGGCGGAGGCTAACCCTATGTGGACCTGGATAGCAAAATTGATGAATGAGGTTAAAATGAGCAGAGGAACCAAAATCAGGGTTTGCCATGTAGTGTTAGCCCTAAAGCTAATAAAAGAGGTCCCATGGGACTAGGTTACAAGGCTAACTACCGAATCGGGCAGATGATACAATAGTACAAAGTTGGCCCACTCTTTCCATCGAATCCCCACACCAATCCATTCCCAAAAGTGTCCATGATAAGTAAAAAAAATTACTCAACTAAACTAATGCAAAGTCATACCTTTGGGTGTGAGAGGCACAACTTCAAACATGTGATCATAACAGATGGGCGAGGGACCATAAGGCTAGCTCGGGTAGCGGAGAAGATGGCACATCGAGTTATCTGGTGGCTGCAAGGGGCAATGCTGGCTGCCGCCCGAGGACCAACTTGGGGAAATTTTTTCTCCTAGGGATATCACCCATAAAGTTATGGGTAACAGAGCCCAAGGGCTAGCATACCTGTAAATCTCAATAATTTTCTCAAAATAAAATTGGTAGATCATATGGTGAATCAGATCACCTAAGATAGCAGGTACCAATAGAATGTTCTTATCCTCGACAAATGAAATAACAATTTATTATAAAATATTTAACACAATATAGGATCACCCATAGCTAACACATACCATAGATCAGCAGAAGAGGAACACCATGAACTGAACCCCAAAGACTTTCTATTATGATAAAAAAAATCCAGCAGAGCAGCAGGTCAATACTAGTGTTGCAAAATTACATCATCCAAAGATATCTAATAGAAGCTAAATCTCTTCCTTATATAGAGAAACCCTTGCAAGTGGAAAATAACGGCTAGTTGGCTTGATCCTCATCGAGGAGTGTCGTAGAGACAGTTGCAGTGGCTAGGAGCGCCAGAGACTGAACAATAGAGAGAAGAGTTGACAGTAGTGCAGATGGCACAGAGCAGAGGTCAGCAACAATGTAGTAGATTCAGAGGGTTAGTGCAGATACTAGCAGTAGTCAAGCTCCGACATTCACATGGTATCGTATTGAACACAGTGAGTTCAGTAATTTGGGATGTTTTTTTGTTGCTGATGCAGTAGCAACAACAGTTTGCAATGTAGGGGCAGTTGGCAGTGGCATTGCTAGCAGCAACACAGATGCAAAAATTTAGTGGGAGTTGCAGTACGGATGCAATGTTGACAGTGGCAGGGGCAGCAACAATACAGGGGCAACATTTGCATAGTGGTTGATGGACAACATGTCAGACATCAACAACACAAAGGCAGATGTTACATAAAAGATTGATGCTTCAGCAGGTTCCATTGCTAGAGCACATTCCTCGCTAAGAGGGAGTGTTGATTTCTGGTATCATCGGATGTGCTTTAAGTCCAAATTTTGCATGGACGCTTGGGCACGTGTATTCCAATGAGCCCGAAAAGCGTTTTGGGAAATTCCACCCACAAACAGTTTTATTAAAATAATTAATTATTTTTAATGGGACCCTAAGTCTAAACTTAAAGAAAATAAAATAATTAATGAGTATTAATCTAACTGTGGGTGTAACTTCTAGAAGAAGACAAGGATAAGTAGAAATGATCTTAGCCATTGATTAGCTTCTAATCTAGGCCATTGAATGTCAATGAGGAGATTGTTTAAGAAGGCTTGAGGGTCATTTGGAAATACTCATAGAGTGAGTTCAAAAGATCGATTTTTTGAAGCAGAGCAACTTCCGGGAGAATTTCGATAGTGAGCTTTTGCAGTGAGGGGCAGGGATAGTATTCGAAGGGAAAATCTTTCCCGGTTGGAGGATATTCAATAGAGAACGTAGAGGGAGATCCAGCAGTGGCAGCACTGAGCTAGAGGGGTTGATACAGAGCCACTCAGAAGCAGCGCAAAAACCAAGAGGGAGTCCGAAATTTGTAGAGGGAATTCGAGTTTCAGAAGCTAGGAGCCGGGGTGTGAGACCGGGAGGTAGAAATCGAATCACCTAGGCAGCAAATCGACTAGCCAGAGGATTGACACTATCCCCAGTGAGCTTGACGCTAGGCTGACATAGACACTGCGTAACCTCAGCCAGGATTCCCACTGATAGTGTGAGGTAATCTCACAAATCTCTCTGACATGATTATTCTTTGTAACTGGATTGTCGGGAAGGCTTTTAGAGATGTATTCGGATTTTACTACTGCATAATAATAAAAACCTCAAATCTGCTGCATCGGTTTTCCCACATTGGGGTTTTCTGGGGACATTTGTCCAATAATTAACTGTGTCATTTGTGTGTATCTTTCTCTATTGTTCAGTTTCTTATTTCGGCATATTGTTTAAATGGTGTAGGCTGCAGTGTATGTATTTTGATGTTTGCTATAGGAAACTGCAAATAACTTGTTCATTTAAATCTAACAAGTAGAAGAAATATCATCAGTGCTGGAGTAGAAATTCCCGAGTTTAAGGAATTTTCGCAAACAATGGAGCAATAGCCCCCTGTCACCTCAGCTAAAGGTCCTTGCTCTTTATGGACCTTCACCGATGGGAGGAGTCCCAGTATGAGAGGAATCACTAGAATAGATGGATCAATGATAAGATATGAGGTGATTCCTAAACCTATTCACAAGAGAGGCTCAGATAATAGGGTTGCTTGCTATAGAAGCATGATGAATGGCTCTCTTAAAAGGGCTAGGGAATTACCGAGACCTAAGATTTGAGGAATGTTACTTGAAGAGAGGTACCCAAGATGAATGAATCCTAAAAGAAAAGGGTTTCTAGTGTCCTTTGTGAAATTGGAGTGTCAAGCTTGCATGACCACAAAGAAGCCCAAGTGGACTCGAACAAGGCCAAGGGATTTGGTTGGTAGCAACAAATTGATGGTCTTGACCATGTTGGGAGGAGAATAGGATCAAAGGAATTGAATTTATCTTGGAATTTGAGTGCAATGATCCTAATGAAGTCACTAACCGAAGGATACCTAAGGAGAAGAATGGTCTTCAAGCTAGGGCTTGGAATATCTCAAGATTCCATTGTGGTATCGACCTCAAATTTGGAGGACCTCTCAAGAAGACCCCATCACAGTAGTTGACCAATTTTCAAGGATTTTCAATGGCTAGAAATGATTTTTTGTGATGCCCTTGGAGGCCTACTAGGTTAGGGCTTAGGATAGAAGGAAGGAGGTGAAGATAGTGTTCTTTCGTGATCACATTTGGACTAGGCAAGTGCCTAGCCTTTTGGGAGAATGGAGTCTAATGAAAACAATGTTTAGAGATGTTTAATTCCAACCAAGGAGCTCCCCAACAACTTCATATGGTGTTAGCAACAACTAGGCCACAAGGGAAATTTATACTTCTTATTATTTGCAAAAGATGACTTATCAAGGAAAAGCACGGACAATCATGTACCCCTAGAACAATAATTCACCATACTTCTCAATGGTCAACATGAAAAATCGCTCACAACGACAAGACAACTTCGCATAAGCGCAAGAGCAACTACACTAGCTTCATGAACGAAAAGATTCGACAAATCATTTATGAGATAAAATTGCAAGAATAAACATGAAAGAATACTCACAAGTATAGCAAAATTATTCCAATCATCATAGTGCAAGAAAGACGAAGCTCAAAGACAAGAATTAAGATTTTCCAAATATCGAAATGTGTCAATTCTCCAATTCGTCCATATTTGGCGAAAATCTCAAGAGATAAAAATGATCCAAATCCAAGTGATGATGAAACTCAAATGAGTTCACATCAATTTATATACTTCCTAATTTGTTCGATTTGCATAATTAGACCTAATTAAGCCCCAAGTAATAAAATAATGTACAATAATGACATGACATGGTGACAAGCCCACCAAGATAGCTGCATAATGCAAAGATAAGCCTCTTAAGAGGGCAAAATAGTAGATACAATGAGTCGTTGGGCCATTGAAGAGGCCTAGTGGAGTCCAAAGTGTGCCATGGTGAGAGAATAGGCTCCAAACATAGTGATCAAGGGGGTGGCCCCTTGATATCCAAGCAAATAAAATGTGGTGTCTCCAAGTGGGTGTGGGGGAACAATGACATCCTCATGGGTCTCCAAGTGGATCAATAATGTTTGTATACCATATATAAGGGCTAGAATGATGACATAAGCCCTCTGTCTCTCATGGTGAGACACATTCTCATGTAAGCCCTGGAACATCTACCAAGTGTGAGGTGGAAGTGTGAAGTCGGTTGGGCATGGTGGTCCAAGTGCATCATCCTCATCCAAAAAGTTGGAATACGAGCAATTAATGAATGGTTGCAAGGGATCCATGAAGTAGCAATCCGCTTTCTACTATGGTGGAGGCCCATGACTCTCAATGCTCACCCTACAAGTGCAATGTGACCCTCTGGAGGGCTTGGACCCCGTATAGGGAGACCAAAGCCCAAATAGAGAGCTACCTGCAATCCTGTATAAGATGCACTACGTCCCCTCTCCTTCTAGTACAACAAATCATTAGAGTAATCGAGTAAAATATCTTACAAATCATGGAAAACAAGTGGGCACTTCATAGTGGCATGGCCTTCCATAGCAGGCTTCAACATGTACAGGTGTCTCCAAGCTCAATAAAAGGGTTAACCAAGGACTCTATTAGGTGGTTTCAGCGTTTAAAGGGGGTGCCTTGTCCATCGTAGATCCATCAAGTGGTAGGTGTCATGTGATATAATGATGGAATGCGGTGGAGATCAGGGGGAGGCTCCAAACCACATGCCACAGTACAAGGGTAGTTGTAGTAGAGGAAGCACACATTTGAGTATATGAGTGTAGGAGGGAGCAATCATGGTACATGAGTTGCCCCAACCTTTGGTTTTCCACCCTTCTTCATATGTCTTTTGCCTTTGTTTGATATTTCTTCATAATTGCTCAAGTCTGCATGGGATGTGGGCACGATGTGTAGGGCAACTTTGCACGAAGAGGGGACAATTTTTGGAAGCAGGGATGCGGAAGTGTGATTTCCCAAAAATCTAGGAAGAAAAGCTTCTACTATATATATACATTTATATTTTTTTGCTTTTATATTAAAAAAACATCCAAAATACCAAAGTAGTTGTAGAAGACAACATATTTTTACATGAATCAAGATAGATATGGCATCCATTGTACATCAATGACTAATTATTCCAGTATCAACCATCTAGAATCTAGATTCCTCTTCTCTTCTCTAGCCTTTGCCTCTAATTCAATTCTATAGGGATATTAGTCAACATTGCCTATTTTTATCAAACAGCTTAATCCAAGCATTATAATATGGTAAAGAAAGTTTAACATGCCTGATCAATGATTTTGACTTGAGTGAAGGGTACATAATTGCTAAGCCATGACAAAGTAGTTCAACAATCAACAACACCAACACTGGGGTACATATAGGGCTTGATGCTCTTGATTAAATGCCAATCACGTCCTCATACATGATATAATTCAATGAAATGCCATAATCCCATGATCCTGAAAACTGTTAAGTTTGCTGAATTTTGAATGGGATATGAAATTCTATTTTCTCCATATGAAGTCTGATGAGGTTGGAACCACTCTCAAACATCCAGAGTCATTTCATGGTGATATTAAAAATTTAAGTACAAGGATGGAAATGAAAGATAAAGGGGAATGTTACTTTACTTTAAGAATTTAACATTAACAGTAGGGAGCATCTAGCAAGCGTCTAGGGAGCATGAAGGGGCACCTTGGGAGTATTTGGAAAGTGTAGTTCCTCACATAATAGCTTGAAATTTCCAAAAACAAAAAAACAAAAAAATCCCTGTGAAATCGTGTGAATTGTCCATCTTCTCTCGGATACACTCCCAAACCTCCACAGATCTGCACCTGATCCTTTCCGGATCCGCAGGTCAGGCAGCAGGAACCGCGGATCAGGAGCCCACTGATCAAATTTCTAGGAATTGCCAAAAAAAGGCAGATCCGTTGTTTCGCCGAAGGATCGGTGGCAGATCTGTACGGGACGCGGTTCTACCTCCAGATGCTTGGGTGGGCGGGTTCCTACAACATTGATGTAGGGTATAATAGTGGATACCCCCTTATATTGGGGCAGTTCATCACCTACCAGGGCTTGGGACAATTATGGGTTCCTTAATGATGTAAAGGGGCTAATATGGGAGGCCCTAGGAACCAAGTGGCGAAGATAGTGGCACATCGAGCATATCTGTAGGCTGCTAGCTGAGGACCATCTAGGAGAAAAAAATTCCCCTATGGATATCACCCATAGAGTGGTTAGTAACATCTGGCTCAAACTGGGACATGATCTCTCAGAAGAGTGCAGGAACGTACTCAAACAGGGAGGTCATGAGAACACCAACAATCTCTTGAGACCGCAGAACCATTAGCTGCACATGTCAAAAACTAAGCACACGGAGCAACAAGTTTTTACCGTGTCTTATGAACACCCGTGCATAAACCAACAAGAAATAATTTTTTATCTAAATCCAACTAATCTAGCATGATAATAGAATATGATGTTAGTTCTAATGAGAAAATCAATATGCAATGCATCCTACCCTAACATGCATATTGATTCAGGCAAATACTAAGTGTAATTATAGAGCCAGTGCAACCAACATATTATTAGATCAATGTAAATATGCCTACCTACATGATTACTCATGTCGCAAATCCCAAAGTGAACATATACACAATCATATGGAGGATGATGCAGGAGGCATGAAAATATGATATCCATTCGATGCAAAAGGAAGTCCTAGAATAAGGAAAATAAGCTATTATAGAAGTGTGGAGCTTTTCTTCTAAGAAAAGAATGGAAAAATGAATGATAAAACTCCAGAACTCCCTATGAAAAATACTTTTAATAATGTTATAGCTCATGGATGCCACTAGGTTATGATGGAAAAGGAATGGGGATTCAGGACATGGAACTGCACAATAGATTGGTTGCTCAATGGAATAATTGTATTCACAACCTTGAGGGTATGAGGGGGAAGGAGGGATGTATCTAATGATTAGTTCTTTCTCAACGTCATACTTAGGAGGGGAAAAGGGATCATCAATAATGATAATGTGAGAATGGGCAAGGCAAGGACTTTTGGATAATGTAGCTATGCTATTGGGATCTAGGAGAAGGCATGGGAAAGCAAGGCCTTTGTTAGTGTCATCATCAGTGTCATAAATGGGGCTTGCTATTCCCAATAAACCTTCTTCGGGCATGGGAAAACAACGATCCTCCCTTTCAATGGTGTGAGTAGGCATATCATTATGAGTAATGTCCAGGAGAAAAGGAGAGTCAATTTCAACCTCATTTTCCTTGTCAGTATCATAAATAGGGTCGTTGTCAAAATGATAATTGCCCACATCCCATTTTCCCTTATTAATGCTCTAGAAATCAGAAATGTCATCTTCATGGCTTTCACTCATGCCATGCATATTCTCAATCATTAAGCTTGAATTCTAAATATCCTCTATGGGATTACGACCATCATGATCTTCTTTAGATTGATTTCATTCTTCCATATATTTCTCAGTTTCATGATGTTCCTCCACACTTGGATTTTCTTCAAGGTCATCCTGATCATCCAACTGATTACATTCTATGGGGCTTTGTGACTGATTATAATATTTTCATTGATAAGGTCAGTTAGAATATTAAAACCATGGGTTTGGCTAACAAATTCAAAGAGATGCCTAGGATCCTTCTCCTAGGCATATGCTATCATGTAAAATTGATCGTGTGTTATTCTGTGAAACTTGAGCATGAATTCTTTATCCATGTTCTCCAATAAATCATCACCAAACTCAACATATTGGTCTACAATTTTTTGTAGTTCTTGAAGGTCTTGCTCATTCAGTTTTGCAAGTGGAGAAGGGTGTTCTATTTGACAATAACCCATTTTTCATGATTTTTCATATTAGGGTTAAAATGGAGTCGCCAAGGTGAATCAAATGCCTTGATATATGCTTGGTTCACCCTACAAGCATTAACTTTGAAACTTAATGGAGAACTAGGGTTTCGTTCTTCTAATGGAGTCGCCAAAAATGATATATGAATATTGTCATATGGAGAACAAGACACACTCCTTGTGTCCTCGACAACAGCGCCAAAAATCTTACTGCTGAAACTAGCAGGGGTCCTAGGAGGGAATCCTATAGAGTAACTACTAGGTCAAGTGGCAACAATGGAGCAATAGCCCACTATCACCTGAGCTACAGGTCCCTGCTCTTTATAGACTTTCATCGATGGGAGGAGTTCCGGTATGAGAGGAATCATTAGAATAGATGGATCAATAATAGGATATGGGGTGATTCCTAAAGCCTATTCACAAGAGAGGCTCAGATAATGGGCTTGCTTGCTATAGAAGCAAGATGAATGGCTCTCATAGAAGGGCTAGTGGATTACCAAGACTTAAGGTTTGAGGAATGTTACTTGAAAAGAGGTACCCAAGATCAAGGAATCTTAAAAGAAAAGGGTTTCTAGTGCCCTTTGTGAAATTGGAGTGTCAAGCTTGCAGAACCACAAAGAAGGTCAAGGCGAAGAAGGCCAAGTGTTTGGTTTGTAGCAACAAATTGATGTTCTTGACCAAGTTGGGAGGAGAATAGGATCAAGGCAACTGAAATTTATCTTGGAATTTGAGTGCAGTGATCCTAATGAAGCCACTAACCAAAGGATACCTAAGGAGGAGAATGGTCTTCAAGCTAGGGCTTGGAATATCTCGAGATTCCACTGTGGGATCGACATCAAATTTGGATGACCTCTCAAGAAGACCCCAACATAGTAGTTGACCAGTTTTCAAGGATTTTCCATGGCTAGAAATGATTTTGTTTGATGCCTTAGGAGGCCTACTAGGTTAGGGCTTAGGAAAGAGGGAAGTGTTGAAAAGTGTAACTAGGTTCGGTCTTCATAATGACGTGTAATTGTGATTTTATGTAATTGATGAAAAGAAGAAAAACAAAATTATTATTGTAGTGCTTGTCTCAGGGTTTTCATGAGCAAGGAATTTTATTTTAGTAATGGCTCCCATTGTGAGCATTTAGGATTTGCCATCAAGTCATAAAAGTCAAATTGAGTCAATGTCATGTATGAAGGGCCCTTCTTGGGCATGTTACATTTTGTATGAGTCATTAGATAAGTATAAATATCCCTCCAAGACAAGTACAAGGATCTCCCTTCAAGTCGGCTTCAAAAGGAATAATATTATCTCTCCAAATGACATGTCGACCTAGCTGGATGACAAGTCAGCTTATTATGACGTTGCAACAACTATAAATAGGGCAGCACGTCCACATTTCAGAGCAGAATTTCGGTGAAGGAAGTCTGAAG
This sequence comes from Pinus taeda, assembly GCA_000404065.3. Classification (NCBI taxonomy): domain Eukaryota; kingdom Viridiplantae; phylum Streptophyta; class Pinopsida; order Pinales; family Pinaceae; genus Pinus; species Pinus taeda. The sequence continues at coordinate 162,779 of APFE031479722.1, forward strand.
TCAGTAAGTGCGAAGGTCATCAAATAGAAACCCTATAACCAGTGAGGAGAAGGGGAGCAAAGAGGTCTTTAGCTCTATTTTTGGGACTCTTTAAGGTGATCTAGCTTCACATGTGCGAAATAAAAGGACTGTTTTTCTAGTGCAAATAGGGCCGAAGTTATTACAAACCTATTGGAAGGGTAAATCAAGGAGGAAGCAAGGATATACTACTAGTCGAGTTACCAAAGGAGAGATCTCCTACTAAAGTGAAGGAAAACAAGGCATAAGAGAAGATCTTATGCATGAGTTTGGGTTTCTGATTTTTGGGAGACCGAAATAAGAGAAAGTTTGAAGGAAGTCAAAGTAAAAGAGAAGCCGAGAAGAAAGGAGCAGAAGGTTGACTATCATTGACTAAAGGAGGTTTTGTGTCTTTGTCTTGGAGTGGAAAATAGGTCAAGGTTCTTGGTCTTGGTATTCGTCAATTGGAATCTCTATAAGAAGAAGAATTTGTTCAGGTTTTCCTCTCAAAGTGTGAGAGGTTTTGGCCCTGGCTGATAGCCTATATTCTGTGTCTCTTGTCCCTTTATGGTTTATGCATCGGTAGTTGTTTGATGAAGGAGAACACAAATAACCTAAGTAAAAGAAGATCCTAATCTAAAGAAGTAAAAAACACTCACAAGCAGTTACTAATAGAAGAGAAATCACTTAATTGCTATGCCCTAGATTTCTCAACATGGTATTAGAGCTAAGGTGACCAAGTCAAGGAAGGGCATTTTATCAAGGGACTCTCAAGGATCAAATCTCAAGGAAGGCATCAAAGCAAAGATCGTCTTTAAGACAAGATCTACAAAGGAAGCATTATAACCCTAGATTGAAGGACTCTACAAAGATGTCTTGTAGTCATCATCAAGAAAAGAAGGCCAAGTTGAAGAGATCTTCGAATCAAGGTCCTTACCATTGAAGAAGATTATCCAAGAAGTATTAAGACATCATCAATCATCATCAAAGGGATCAAGTTGAAGATTTTATCTTCACTTGACAAGTAAGTATCATTTCTTCTATAATCTAATCTAGCAAAAATGTCTTCATTTGACAAGGAGATATATAAGCTGGTTGGGTCGTCGAACTTCCTTGCATGGAAAAGGAGGATAGATATGGTCCTTGAAGAAAATGAAGTTATTGATCATGTCAATGGAAAGGTCTCCAAACCATCCAAAGGACAAGCACTATCTGTTTACATGGAAAGGGATCTAAGGGCTCAAGAGATTCTTATGGAGTCTGTCAAAGATCCCCTCATTCTCTATATAGCAGAGTTGGAGACATCTAAAGAGATACATGTTAAACTGGTAGAACTATTCACTTAAAGTGCCATAAGAAAGATCATATCACTTAGATTTGATCTACACAAATTGAAGGTATCGGAGGATGAAGGGATATCCTCATGTCTCTCAAAAGCATCTCAAATAAGATCTCAACTTTAAGATATGGGAGAGATGATATAGGATAAAGAAATGATCTCCATTATTCTAAATGCACTAACTGATGAACAAGGTAACCTCGTATCAAATACCTTTGAGGACAAGAAAGCTATCCCATTCAACAACTTGTGGTCTCTATGCAAGATAGAAGAAGACAGGTTGAGGGAAAAAAGTGTTGAAGAATCAAATGAGAAGATTCAAACATTTGCTAGAAGGAAAGGGAAATTTAAATAATTTGGTCCTTAGAAATGAAAAAAGAACATAGCTAAGATTCAATGCTATGGATGTAAAGAATATGGGAATTACAGAAAAGCTTGTCCCAAGTTAAAGAAGGGCAATAACAAGAGAGATAGAGAAGAAGCCCATATCACTGGAGAAGTGGAGGAAGCTGAAAAGAAGAAGTGCAAGAAAGAGGAAATAAGAGATCTCCACTATTGAGATAGTCTTCCTCACATAAGTTCTTTTCAAGTTCCTAAGTCTTCTATTGTAAGATATGGCTATCATGATTCACTAAGTAAAATAATGGGACGTATCAAGGCATCATAGAATCATTGAAAGCAAGAGCTCGAGACATCATCATAGAGAAGCATGAAAGATGGTTCGAATCTATGGAAGTCAAGGATATAGCTCTTGGAAATCTCATTGAAAACACAAGTGGCAAGGTCATCTAGTACAAGGTTCATCATACATCTGACAAAAGGAAACATATATTGATGGGGATACTTTAGATCCTCAAGATTCTCTGATGGAATCTTCATTGAAAGGTTCACCAATCATGAGGGGAAGCAAGTGTTTCATCAAGAATTCCAAACTTGTGGAATTCATGGGATGGTGGTATGATGACATAAAAGTGAAGCAGATCAGGGGATTGAGCTCTTTCAATCGAGGAAGCTGCTGTAGGAAGTCTGGATGATCCAAACAAAAAATGAGGTATGTATGCTTACATTTCATATTGTGGAAGTCATGTCATATGGTTGCAGATATCATCAACCAATGCTCTATCTTAAGAGCATGATTAATAGAAGGGATCTTCTCCCTCAAGGGGATGCAAGAATGCATGGGTCACACATTCACTAGATGAAATCAACATAATATGCCCTCATATGAAGTATCAGGTGGTTGACTACAATTGAGGACCTCTAATTGGAAGCTCTTGGGAATGAATTGTGTGAAGAAAGGAAGGAAGAGATCATGGAATATGCAACCATGGTAAAGGAAAGCAACATCCGATAAGACCAAGAAGATTTGGCTAGGATATCTCCATGGAAGATATGAAGACTCTGATGGAGTCTGAAAAGGAAAGAGGCCCTTGACAATATATATCTTTGGGAGATGTGTTGATATGTATGTAGGATGTTGATGCGAACTTGAAGGTGTCATGGTGAAAGACCATCACAAAGGTAATGTAATATATATCTTTGGGAGATGTGTCGAGATGTATGCAAGATGTTGATGCGAACTTGAAGGTGTCATGATGAAAGACCATCACAAAGGTAATGTTGATTTTAATGTTAATTCCTTTTTTTATGAACAATTATCTAGATGGGTTTATGCATGGCTACCAAGGGAAGATCTATGGATTTCTTCCACCACCGATGCACATGTTTTAGGATGAAAGATCCTTAAGTAAACATGGCATGAAAAAGGCAGCATGGCATGAAGGAAGGCTTGATATGGATTGATGGATCACTTTCTGATGATGACAGGGCTGACTCATGGATGAAAGTGATGGATGGTCGGTGCCCTATGTAGAAGTCCCAAACATGAAGACTCTTGGATAACAAAAAGAAGTTCATGACATCATGAAGAGGAGTTCTTCAAGCAGTTGGTTGTCCCATCATCTCCACTTGAGGAGTTGTTGTAGGTCCCTAATTAAGAGGGAGCCTGGAAACAAGTTTCTTACTTGGAAATTCCTAAGCCAAGAGGGAGCTTTTGTACATTTTTCTCAGTAGGAATGAGTACATTCCTTTATTGGAATAGATATGTCCTCCCTAACTAAGAGGGAAAGATAGACACATCATTCTTGTCTTCATTTGGGAAGACAGAATGGAGGATTGGATAAACATATGGCATCCGATACTCTTTGAGGATGAGTTAGGGCATCCAAGGTAAGAATAGTCATAGAGGACCGATATTCTTTGAGGACTAGGAATCCAAGATACGAATAGTCATGGTGGAACGCACACTGAGAACCCGGGTGGGGTATGTTTCGAGAGAGACAATGATGAGTGTATCTATACATCATTGGTCTCGCCAGCATTGTTCTCAGATCTCGTGGGGAGATAGAGTTGTCAGTCAAGGCCTTGCTGTGTGACAATGTTGGTTGATATGATGCTAAAAAGATGGGTTACTGTTAAAATTGGCAACCAGGGCAAAACTTGATGTGGGTCATCTTATTCATGGCTGATAATATTTTTATTAGATTCCTCTCGTCGAGAGGTGTAGGATTGATATAAAGATCATCCGATTCCGATAAGTATTCATGTAGATATGAATTTATTTTGATTATGTAATAATTATCAAGCCGACCTACAACTCATGTAGGCTCAGAAGCCCAATAGTCACATCTATTCAAACACCAACGTTGTGTATATAAGAAGACTTTTCCTCATTTGCACTCACTCTTCTCATGACATCTCTCTCTCTCTCTCTCTACTGCACAGAAATGAGTCTCTTCTCTACTGCGTGTAAAAATTATTGTTTTCCCACCCCGGTTTTCAGTTTCTCCTTATTTCTCCCATGTAGTTAAATGTCCTTTCTCATAAACATACATTCAACAAGCTGGAAATAATAAATTTGCTGAAAACACAAATTCTGGAAAATTTACAGAATGCTGGAAATTGCAGAAATAAAAATTAGTAGTAATAAACAGCCATTAAAACACATTAAAACACTGATATTTTTGGTCAACGTGACCCTGGAAAAACCCCCTACAACTCTTGGGGAAAACCAGTTTGAGAGCTCTTCTTTATTTCTGGAAAATGCCTTTTTACAGTGAGAAATTTCATTGAAAATCAGCGAAAATCAGCAAACAAATTTCCAACTTATCTCGATTTCTGAGCCTCACAGCCCACTGGAAATTTCCAAACAGCAACACAATGCTGTACGACAACTGTACGGACGGTACAGACGACCGTACGGACGACTGTACGGATGGCTGTACGGACGGTACAGACAGGCGGTACGGACCTCGATTTTTGTGCAGAAAATCAGCTGCCTCGATTTCTGTGCAAAAACAAATCTGCCTTTTACTGTTTTCAGCAAAAATCTGCCTTTTATTGCTGGTTCTTTCAGCTGTATGCTTGTTCTTTCTGCTGTTCTGATTTGCTGAAGAGCTGCCTGGTATGTGTGCCAAACTGCTGCCTCTTTCTCCTTCCTGTCCAGAAATCT
>APFE031479722.1:175596-188818 GCA_000404065.3 Pinus taeda
AAAAAACAAACTTTAATTCTAAAATCTAAAATTAACTATAGAAATATATGCATTACCCTAACTTAGGCTGAACCATAAATCAAAACGCAAATCTATTAAAATCGCTGATAATTATTTGCAGCAGATGAAAATCGTGACTGTTTGTAGGTATGCTGAATTTTTTTCGACGACTACAAATGAAAATGCAGAAATGACAACATTTGAGGTGAGACAGCGTATAGGTGATGAGGACGCACGACGGAGAGGGTTCAACACAGGTGTACCGGGAACGACAATGATGGTAGCTCGATGGCAGGTTGAGAGGATAGCAGAAAAGAAAGACGACAAAGAGAGCACGCGTGGAGTGTTGATGAATTTGCAGGTTTGAAAGGGCGAATGGCATACAGATTTCTGGCAGCGTGAAGATGGAGGTGACAAAAAATTAGAGAAATGACGTGGAGCAGCAGATCGATTGAAAATAGAGTGCAGGAATAGTTGCGATTTTTTATTTTTATTTTTTTAGGTTTGCTGACGCTCTAGAGGTGGACAGAGAGTAGGCTTCTGGCAGGATGGAGCAAGCATTGTACTGCGCAGAGATCGAAGAGCAGAAAAATTCGTTGCAGGTTAGGGACAGAGGATGAGGGTAAAAGCTGAGAGTACGGATAGTGGGTGAGAGAGTTGAGAGATGTGGGAGAGGGTATGGCAATGGTAAAAATTGTGATCCCTTAAAAAAAAAATTCAAAATTTTTTTGTTGCAGTAAAACCCCAGGCAGCAGTGAAGAATGACAATGCAGTTTGTAAACCCGCAGTGGAGAAACCTGATTTTAAATCTTTTCTGCTTCAAATTGCCTAATGGAAACCCTAAAGAAAATTCTCAAACACTGTACCTGTAACCTGCAATGACAAAGAACAAAAAACCCAAAAATAATATGTGCAAGAAACGAAACTGAAAACCCTAACTAAATAATTACAATATTCACAACTGTAGGCTCTAAAATAGCCAGATTTCTCGTTATGCCACATAAATATTTTCAGAATTTTAATTTAATGTGAGATGCTTCAGAAAAACCCTGCATGCATTCATAAAAAAGATTCAGATGATAAGCCCGGGATTAAAAATGGTTGGCCCCTTTTAGAAAACGCAATCCGGGAGTTGGCTGGTTCAGCCGAGAACTTCCCCTAACTCTTGGTAAACTCAAAACTAAGATTTCCTGCACAGCTTAAAGTTAACCATTAACATAGAGGGAGAAAACAATAGTGAAATTCAGATCAAATGGAGATACCTGCCATGATATTTTAGAATCTAAACTATCATTCAAACCCCAGAGATCAGACAAGATACATGTGCCTGAATCAATCTTCATCAAGCTAAAATCAATAGCTGAAAATAAAATTATGCAGAAAAATAAAACATCTTACAACGTTTCTAAAAGAGTAACACCAGCAAGATTTCAACCCCAAAGTCTTTCTTTACTGCACAAAAATGACTACAAGAGAGCTTTCTTTAGCACCAGACTCTCAGATCCAATTTGATCTCAAATGACCCCTGACACCTTATTTAAAGAAAAAATTCTCAATGGCTAGTTCGAGTGATCCATGTCAAAATGATCTCGACCGTCGATGAGGATCAAAATATCTTTTAATCTCATCTGTCGAAATTTTATTAAATTAAAAATTAAAACTTTGCATTTGTTTTCTCAAAATTTCGACTTATTTTATTATTTTATTCTATTTTTCAAATTTTATTTATTTATTATTTTTTATCATTTTATTATTTTTATTTATTATTATATTTATATTATTTTTTATTATTATTTTTTAATTTTTTTATATAATATATATTATTATATATATATATATATATATATAATATATTATATAATATTATTATTTATATATTTATTTTGTTGTTTTTTTTATCCTCGAACTTAGCCTTTGGAAAAATCACCTAGGACCTAGGACTTAGGACCTATGAGGGGATTAAAACATTTTCTAACGCTCAAGACACTTTACATCATGATTTTTACAATTTAACATCTCAAGGGGGAAAACCCATTTGACATAGACCTTCATAGACCACCTAGTTCTGCGACCAAATATAATCTAGCAGATTAACACACTAGGATTCCTCTAAGATTCTAATGACAAAATTCATTCCGGCTTTGGGGTCAGGCTGAAAGAAAACTCTGTCGATCATGGATCGGTGAGACAAAAAACCTTTCGGAACGTAGATTATCACTAGAAAATTAGGTCCACCTAGGCAATTTACATACATGACTCAGATCTGCTAAGATTATTTACAATTTACACATGCAGACTGAGTTTACAAAACAATATGATCGGGCTGATGATGACTGTCAAATGGCACGGACACGTTGATCAAGCGCTATCCCTTTTGCGAAGAAAAGGGGATGTACTGCTATGGATAGTTGACACGTAGTGGTCAACATCTGGCTCTACCTAGGGACACGTTGTTGCACTATAGGAATGTGAGAATCCAAAATCTGCATCCATGCAACACACAACAAAATATAAGTAGCGTCCGTCCAAAAAATCATCATATAACATTAAGCACATGAAAGATATAAGCTTTTCATTTATTAACTATCTAGAAAAGTAAATCTAATCCTAAAACAGAAATGAAAATGCTAAAAAAACAAGGAGTAGGGTTAGAAATACAGAGGATGCCCCATGGCATCATATGTGTTCAATATAGTGTATACTGAGCATTTGCCTGCTTTCAGGCAAATCTATCAGCTGTTTGTCGGATGTGCCATGTCCAATTCCGCATATGGTAGGACTTTTCCCTATTTGAAAATCAAGTTGTTCGCGGCCATCTGATGCATCAAATCTTCTTCTCATTTTCTTTCTCTTGCGCTTTTTCTTCATGTCAGGCTGTATCACTAATGACGTGGAAATTTCTGCTTCAAAGCTCTCAGATGAAGTATGTAAGATATGTGTGACATGACTTTCTTCATTCTGCATCTGCCCTGTCAAGAATGATGGATCAATCTCACAGGTGCTATGAGTTATAACTTGATCTTCAATTACTGGTGGATTAACCATGTGAGCATCAACCTTATTATTAATTTTCCTTTTATCTAGGTCACATTTAATTATCTACTTTTCAATGGAACAAAGGACCTCATAATAAGATGGAGCTTGTTGTAACAGATAAGGAGGCTCCTGATTTATTGACGTTCTCTGGTTTCTTTCATCTTCTGACCATTGTTGAAATTTCTGAACCTGTATTTTAATGGCATTTATCTGACTAGAGTGTTCAACCTTTATAGCACTGATTTCCCTGGCATGGTCTTCTTCCATATCTTTTATTACTTTATCGTTCTTTTCCTTTATGGTCATCAAGTAATGCTGCATAGAGTTTATCTCTTCCTTATGATTTGCTTGCATGGTAGCTAACTGATTATTATGATCAAACGTCATGATAGTTATTTCTTCATCCATAGTTAATAACTTGTTTTGCATATAATTAATTCCCCTATCATGATTAGCTTTCATGGTCGTCATATTTTCCTCTAAGCCTGAAAACTTGCTTTGCATAAAACTAATTTCTGTGTCATGATTAATCTTCATGGCCTCAATTTCTTTAGTATGCTTATTTTGCATGATCTCCATCTCCCTATGACGTTTTTCCATGTGGGTGCATAAAGTTCTCACATCATTGGCATAATTAGTTTGATTGATCTCCAAATTTTTTATCAGCAACATTAGTTCTTGTATAATTTGCATTTGATCTTCCTTTTCACTGTCACTTGTCCCTGCTTTTCCAGTATCATGGATTTGATCTGCAATGGTACAGGGGGATGGCATATTCTAATATGAAGAATTGTCTTGGAATCTTTCACCTATAGTTGAACCTTTCATAAGATTGCTTTCATTTTGTTGCACAATTTTAGGGGCACAAGACGAGCTATTTGGATTACCATATCTATCTTTAAAAGCATTGAAAATGTCTTGTAAATAAGTGAAAGAATCCTCAGGACAATTGTTAAACCAAATCAAAGCATCACCCTCTAAAGAAAGGAAAAAAAGACGCATTTTGACATCTTCGTGATTATATTGAGGGGGTCTACAATATATGATCATTATACAAGTAAGCAAGCCTAGATGCCTTCTAACAACGATTGAATCACCACTTGAGAACAAAGGTAATTTAGAAATGGCCACTTCTGGAATATCATGGAGATCATCAGTAAAACGACATGGTTTAAATGAATAATCCATGATGAATAACGAGGGACCAAATGGATGATAGAAAGAGATATCTGCTCAAGAAAATCAAGAGATGAAAGAAGTGGAGTCGCCACTTGAACAATGAATCTAATTCGAGGATCCAAAAAGCAACAAACAAGCTGATATGAGAGAGGCTTCTTTGTCTGGGAAAAATAAATGAAAAGAAATGGAGTCGCTACCCAAACAAGAAATGAACCGAAGAGTAGGTACCGATATGATGAAAGATAAGATCCAAATGATGCCAAAAAATGTTTTCTGCCAGCTCAAATGAGAGATCAAAGAATGATGAGAAATGACAAGATGAATGTCGTTGAAATGCCAGGGACAGAAAAACTCTATCCCCGGCAATGACGCCAAAAAATGTTGTCGCGCGAATTGTCACGACAACGCTCAGACTGGGGGCTGTCACCCTGATCCTTGATCTCTCTGTTTAAGACGTCTCTCGTGGCTAAGGGGGGTAGACCCTATGGGATGAATGAAAACCAACTGTGGACCAGTTGGGTTGGGAGACAAAACAAGGCAATTTAGCACTTCATTGATTTAGCAATTAATGTACCAGTGCCTTATGGAGTCAATGATTAAATGATTTTTTATTAAATGTTGCAGAAGTATAAACCATGTTAAACAATCACTTATCATCAAATAACCCAAACGATGTCAGATATTCAACAAATGCACAACGCCTTAACGATGATCCAACAATTAAACTTCAAGAAAAATTAAATGCTTTAAATGATCATAAAATTTAAATGGTGATCAATTACCACTTTCACATAGCTGACTTTAGATGAACATTTAAGGACGTTTAACCACATAAAAATGATAAATATTGATCCCACATCAGAAAAACTATTAGCCTTAACGAAATATGCCAAGAATTTGGAAACGTGACAAAATATGCTAAGACTAAATGTGACACAAAAATGTATTTTCCGGAAAAACAACCTTTTTTGATATATATATATATATATTTATTGTAAAATTCTAAGATTTATAAAACAGACTATCTAAATTTAAATCTATTTAAAACTAACACTTTACCAATATACATAAAAAAAAGATATTTTATACAAATCTAAACTCTAGATATTTTTTATGCTTATTAGAATTTTATATTTATATATTAATATATACATTAATATTTAATGAAATACTATTCTAAAACTAGAATGAGAATAATAATATATTGTACTAATTCTAGAATACTAGATTTCAAACCTAAACCAAAAATCAAACCCCTTCTAGAATTTTTAATTATTTTTTTGAATTGAACAAACTAAACAAAGTAAAAATTTCTGGATTTTTATTAAAACTAAAAGCCTAAACAATCAAATAAACAATGAAAATCAAATCTAACCCCTTTTTAAACTTTTTTATTTTTTTTTCAATTTAAAAAAAAAATCAAAGATTCTAAAAGAAATAAAAAAAGGACTTTTTTAACTTTTTGTTTTTATGAAATTTTTATTTTTTCATATAAAATCCTAAGCTTAATATACATATAATCTAACAAACTGAAAACTAATATTTAAATGATAAAACTCAGATCTAAATTTAAAAACAAATGAAAATCTAAACTAAAATTTAATTAAAAAATAGCTAACGCCTAATCTATATGAAACAAAAGTGAAAATCGAATTAAAAGAAAAACTAACTTTTAGATTTATTTTTTATGAGATTTTTTGATTTTATAAAAAAAACAAAACAAAACTTTAAATAAAATCTAAACAAATGAAAATCAACTTTAATATTTTTATTTATTTATTTTTTGTTTTTAAAGATCAAAATTTAAAATAAAACAAAACAAAACTAAAATATAAAAAAAAGCGAACTTTAATTCTAAAATCTAAAATTAAAGTAAAAAAATATATGCATTACCCTAACCTAGGCTGAACCGTAAATCAAAACGCAAACCTATTAAAATCGCTGATAATTATTTGCAGCAGATGAGAATCGTGACTGTTTGCAGGTATGCTGCATTTTTTTCGATGACAACAGATGAAAATGTAGAAATGACAACTTTCGAGGGGAGGCAGCATATAGGTGATGAGGACGCACGACGGAGAGGGTTCAACGCAGGTGTACCAGGAACAACAGTGATGGTAGCTCGATGGCAGGTTGAGAGGATAGCAGAAAAGAAAGACGACAAAGAGAGCACGCGTGGAGTGTTGATGAATTTGCAGGTTTGAAAGGGCGGATGGCATACGAATTTCTGGCAGCGTGAAGATGGAGGCGACAACAAATCAGAGAAATGACGTGGAGCAGCAGATTGATTGAAAATAGAGTGCAGGAATAGTTGCGATTTTTTATTTTTATTTTTTTTAGGTTTGCTGAAGTTGTAGAGGTGGACGGAGAGGAGGCTTCTGGCAGCATGGAGCAAGCATTGTACTGCGCAGAGATCGAAGAGCAGAAAAAATCGTTGCAGGTTAGGGACAGCGGATGAGGGTAAAAGCTGAGAGTACGGATAGTGGGTGAGAGAGTTGAGAGATGTGGCAGAGGGTATGGCAACGGTAAAAACTGTGATCCCTTAAAAAAAAAATTCAAAATTTTTCTGCAGCAGTAAAACCCCAGGCAGCAGTGAAGAATGACAATGCAGTTTGTAAACCCGCAGTGGAGAAACCTGATTTTAAATCTTTTCTGCTCCAAATTGCCTAATGGAAACCCTAAAAAAAAATTCTCAAAGCTTGTACTTGTAACCTGCAATGACAAAGAACAGAAAACCCAAAAATAATGTGCAAGAAACGAAATTGAAAACCCTAACTAAATAATTACAATATTCACAACTGCAGGCTCTAAAATAGCCAGATTTCTCGTTATGCCACATAATTATTTTCAGAATATAATTTAATGTGAGATGCTTCAGAAAAACTCTGCATGCATTCATAAAAAAATTTCAGATGATAAGCCTGAGATTAAAACTGGTTGGGCCCTTTTAGAAAACGCAATCCGGGAGTTGGCTGGTTCAGCCGAGAACTTCCCGTAACTGATGGTAAACTCAAAACTAAGATTTCTTGCACAGCTTAAAGTCAACCATTAACATAGAGGGAGAAAACAATAGTGAAATTCAGATCAAATGGAGATACTTGCCATTATATTTTAGAATCTAAACTATCATTCAAACCCCAGAGATCAGACAAGATACCTGTGCCTGAATCAATCTTCATCAAGCTAAAATCAATAGCTGAAAATAAAATTATGCAGAAAAATAAAACATCTTACAACGTTTCTAGAAGAGTAACACCAGCAAGATTTCAACCCCAAAGACTTTCTTTATTGCACAAAATTGACTACAAGAGAGCTTTCTTTAGCACCAGACTCTCAGATCCAATCTGATCTCAAATGACCCCTGACACCTTATTTAAAGGAAAAATTCCCAATGGCTAGTTCGAGTGATCCATGTCAAAATGATCTCGACCGTCGATGAGGATCAAGATATATTTTAATCTCATCTGTCGAAATTTTAATAAATTAAAAATTAAAACTTTGCATTTGTTTTCTCAAAATTTCGACCTATTTTATTATTTTTATTTTATTTTTCAAAATTTTAATTTATTATTTTAATTCATTTTTATTTATTATTTATTATTATTAATTATTATTATTTTTAATTATTTTTTATTATTTAAATATCTTTTATTTTTTGTTGTTTTTTTTATCAATTTCTTTTTGATCCTCGAACTAGCCTTTGGAAAAATTCACTAGGACCTAAGGACTTAGGAACTTATGAGGGGATTAAAACATTTTTCTAACACCTCAAGACACTTTAAACATCAATGACTTTTACAATTTTACACATCTTAAGGGGGAAAACCCATGGGTTGACATAGACCCTCAATTAGACCACCCCAGTGTTTGCGACCATCGAAATATAAATCCTAGCAGATTAACACAACTAGATTCCTCTAAGATTCTTAATGACAAATTCATTCCGGCTTTGGGGTTAGGCTTGAAGGAAACCTCTGCCGATCATATGGATCGGTGAGACAAAAAACCTTTCGGAACGTAGATTATCACTAGAAAATTAGGTCCACCTAGGCAATTTACATACATGACTCAGATCTGCTAAGATTATTTACAATTTACACATGCAAACTGAGTTTACAAAACAATATGATCGGGCTAATGATGACTGTCAAATGGCACGAACACGCCGATCAAGCCCTATCCCTTTTGCGAATAAAAGGGGATGTACTGCTATGGGTAGTTGACACGTAGTGGTCAACATTGCTCAAAGTAGCAGGGGTCTTAGGAGGGAATCCTATAGAGCAACTACTAGGTCAAGTGGCAACAATGGAGCAATAGCCCACTAGCACCTCCTAAAGGTCCCTGCTCTTTACGAACTTTCACGGATGGGAGTCTCGGTATGAGAGGAATCACTAGAATAGATGGATCAATGATATGGTATGAGGTGATTCCTAAAGCCTATTCACAAGGGAAGCTTAGATAATGGGCTTGCATGCTATAGAAACAAGATGAATGGATTTCTTAGAAGGGTGAGGGGATTACCAAGACCTGAGGTATGAGATATGTTATTTGAAGAGAGGTGCCCAAGATCAAGGAATCTTAAAAGAAAAGGGTTTCTAGTGTCCTTTGTGAAATTGGAGTGTCAAGCTTGCAGGACCACAAAGAAGGCCAAGTGGACTCGAACAAGGCCGAGGGTTTGGTTTGTAGCAACAAATTGATGGTCTTGACCAAGTTGGGAGGAGAATAGGATAAAAGGAATTGAATTTATTGTATCCTAATGAAGCCACTAACCAAAGGATACCTAAGGAGGCGAATGGTCTTAAAGCCAGGGCTTGGAATATCTCGAGATTCCATTGTGGGATCGACCTCAAATTTGGAGGACCTCTCAAGAAGACCCCAACGCAGTAGTTGACCAATTTTCAAGGATTTTCAATGGTTAGAAATGATTTTGTGTGATGCCCTAGGTGGCCTACTAGGTTAGGGTTTATGAAAGAAGGAAGGAGGTGAAAGAAGTGTTCTTTCGTGATCACCTTTGGACTAGACAAGTGCCTAGCCTTTTGGGAGAATGGAGTCTAATGAAATCAATGTTTAGAGATGTTTAATTCCAACCAAGGAGTTCTTCAGCACCTTCGTATGGCCTTAGCAACAACTAGGTCACAAGGGAAATTTACACTTCTTATTATCTGCAAAAGATGACCTATCAAGGAAAAGCATGAACAATCATGTACCCCAAGGACACTAATTCACCATATACTTCTCAATGATCAACATGAAAAATCACTCACAAAGTCAAGACAAGCAACTTCACATAAGCCCAAGAGTAGCTACACCAGCTTCATTAACGAAAACATTCCACAAATCATTTATGAGACAAAATTGCAAGAATAAACATGAAAGAATAATCATAAGTATAGAGAAATTATTCCAATCATCATAGTGCAAGAAAAACGAAGATCCAAGACAAGAATTACGATCTTCCAAACATTGAAATCCATCAATTCTCCAATTCGTCCATCAAAAAGGTCTAGCGAAAATGTCAAGAGATAAAATTATCTAAATCCAAGTGATGATGAAACTCAAATGAGCTCTCATCAATTTACATTGTTCCTATTGAGTTCGATTTTCTTAATTAGGCCAAATCAAGCCCCAGGTAATAAAATAATGTACAATAATGACATGACTTGGTGACAAGCCCACCAAGATAGATCCATAATACAAAGATAAGCCTCTCAAGAGGGCAAAATAATGGACACAATGAGTTGTTGGGCCATTGAAGAGGCCTAGTGGAGTCCAAAGTGTGGTAAGGTTAGAGAATAGGCTTCAAACATAGTGATCAAGGAGGTGGCTCCTTGATATCCAAGCAAATGAAACGTGGTGTCCCCAAGTGGATGTGGGGTCACAATGACATCGTCAAGGGTCTCCAAGTGGATCGATAAATGCTTGTATACCATATGTAAGGGGTATAATGATGACATAAGCCCTCGCTTTGTCTCTCATGGTGAGACACATCCTCATCTGAGCCCTAGAACATCTACTAAGTGTGTGGTGCAAGTGTGAAGCCGACTAGATATGGTGGTTCAGGTGCATCATCCTCATCCAAAAAGGTGGCATACAAGCAATCAATGAATGGTGCCTAGGGATCCATGCAGTAGCAATCTGCTCTCTGCTATGGTGGAGGTCCATGGCTCTCAGCGCTTACTCTATAAGTGCCAATGACCCTCTAGAGGGCTTGGATCCTATATAGGAAGACCAAACCCCAAATGGAGACCGACCTGCAATCTTGTATAAGATCGATTGCATCTCGTCACCTAGTACAACAAATCATTAGAGTAATCAAGTAAAAGAGCTTACAAATCATGGAAAACAAGTGGATACCTCATAGTGCCATGCGCTTCCATAACAAACTTTAGCATGTATAGGTGTCGCCAAGCTCAATAAAAGGGTGAACAAAGGACTTTATTAGATGGTTTCATCTTTTAAAGGGGGTGACATGCCCATGGTACATCCATCAAGTGGTAGGTGGCATGTGATATAATGATGGAATGGAGTGAAGATCAGGTGAAGACTCCAAGCCACATGCCACAATACAAGGGTAGCTATAATAGGGGAAGCCCACACTTGGGTATATGAGTATAGGAGGGAGCAGTCGTGGTACATGAGTTACCTGGACGTTTGTTTTTCCACCCTTCTTCATATGCCTTTTTCCTTTGATTATTTTTTCTTCATAACTGCTTGGGGCTCTACGAGATGAGGGCATGATGTGTAGAGTATAGCAGTGGATACCCCCTTATGGTGGGGCAACTCATCGCCCACCAGGGGTTGGGACAATAATGGGTTCTTTAATGATGTAAAGTGGTTAATATGAAAAGCTCTAGGAATCATGGCGATAATGATAGGGGTAGAGTTCATCTTTTGCTTTTTCCCACGTGCTAAATTTGTATGTCTTGACCATCTTTTGCATTTTATGGTATATTTCCTATTGAGGGTTGCCAAATTATGCTTTTTCCTTCTTTTTAGCTACGTCAATCTCTAGGGCATCGTTCCAGACCACGACTCAAGGTGTGGACAAGGGGGGGCAGACGCTAACTCCTTGTGGACCCAGTTGACAAAGGTGGACCTAGATGGGAAAAATGTTGAATGGGGTTGTAATAAGCGGAAGGGGAGTGATGTATATGGTATTGGGAAGTGGGACCATGCAACCAAAATCAGGGTTTCCCATGTAGTGTCATCCCTATGACTTAGTAGCCAGTAAAGGAGATCCCATGGGACTAGGATACAAGGTTAACCATCAAACTGGGTAGAGGAGATAAGAGTATGGACCTAGCCCACTCTTTCTGCCGAATCCCCCCACTAATCCATGCACAAAAGAGTCCATGATAAGTAAACAAAATTACCCAACTACACAATGAGAAGCCATACCTTTCGGGTTGGAAGGCCCACCTTCAAACATACGATCATAACATATGGGCAAGGGACCACATGGCTAGCTCAGGTGGCAGAGATAGTGGCGCATCAAGCTTATCCGGGGGCTACAAGGGGTTGCTGCCTACCAGCTGAGGACCATCTAGGAGAAAAAATTTCCCCTATGGATGTCACCCACAAAGTGGTGGGTAACAAAATCTACTTTTAATTTCCTCAAAAAATTGATTTTGATTTAACCACCAAGGTCCAAGGCTCAAATTTTCTTAAAATATCCATTTCTCCCTTGGTGGGGACCTCCAAAAATTGAATTTCATTTGATTTGCGTAATTTTTATTATTTTCCACATGGAGAGAAATTATTTGTCTAAAATTATTTTTTGACTCAAAATTAATTTATTTTTTGGCTTAGGATTTTAATTTAATTTGACCAAAAAAAATTATTAATTGACACTAGAGGGGATTAATAATTTTTTCCACCCTCAAATATTTTTAGCCGTGGTTTTTGATTGCGAGGGACCATGCACTAAAATATTCTTACATCAAATAATTACAAATTCAACCCTTAGAAGGGGAAATACACATTTAGACTCAAACCCTCAATAACTTTTCCATTTTTGCGAGACAACATGATCTAGTATAAACGAATTGTGGTTGTAATAAAATAATTTATCAAAATGTGCTAAAATTATTCCCAAACACACTTTTGCAATAAAACTCAATATAACACTAGGACTCACCTAAGACCTTGTCAATCAATTCCACCCTAGCTTTGCAGTTTAAATTGGAAGAAAAGATCTGTCGATTATTCTAGTCCTAAGACCTTGTCAACGAATTCCACCCTAGCTTTGGGGTTTAAGCTGGAAGAAAAGATCTGTCGATTATTCGTGTTTAGAAACACACATAAATCAGTGAGATTAAAAAACTTCCTAGGATGAAATCTGTTGCCAAAATCAGAGGCTTACCTACGTGTTGTTACATTACTAAATGGTCATATTAGCATCATTTACAATAAAACTTGTAGAAATTGGGTTTACAATAACATAATTGTGCTTGCTCATAACATTGATCTTCGAAAAATTTCTTCACTTCTTTGTACCTTTCTTTCTTGCACTGTTGACAAAGTTTGGTCAACACACCCAAAGAGGACTTCTCCTGCATGCAAGATACCATCCTATGCAAAAGACCTTCTGAAGCTACAAAATCAACATTGACTAGTGTCAAAGGGATGTTTTCAAGAACACACTGTTCATCAAGAAATGTTTTCTTGTTGGCCAAGGATTATGTTGATTAAACTATTGTTGTTGATGTTTGTATGCTTTGATTGGTAGGTGCACTATATGGATGTAAAAACAATATACCTGAGATGGGGATAAATTTGTGGAAAACCTTGGAAGGTTTTGTGGTGGAGGAGAAAGAACAATATAGATTGAAAAAGTTGCCCAAAAAATAATCTAAGCAAATTAATTTTGTAATGTTGGAGATTGAGTTTCAACATTAACTATAAGAGTTGAACACGTCTTAATGATTGCCTTGTAAGTCAACTACTTGTTACTTGCTAGCAAAGATTTTGAGTTGATTGGTAGGTTGTGGCATTATTTGTTGTCTTT
>APFE031479724.1:2355-52265 GCA_000404065.3 Pinus taeda
CTCCTATATATAGAAAGGAGGTCTTTTCATTTGTATCATCCAAGAATTGTTCATTTATTTAATGTAAAGGAGGTTTCCCCCTCGAAGAGGCTGAATTCTAAGGTGTTGATCTATCTTTTCTATGTTTTTTGAGCTGGTTTCATAACAAGATAGATATTCTACAATTCTTGTATCTTGTTCTATTATTTCATCTTGATATGTTATGTATTAATTCCCTTTATTATGCTTATGTGATGCACAAATGAATGCAATTACATTGAATAATTCAGCACATTTAAAGTATCTATTTACACGAAGTTAACTATAATTGTTTGATAAGATAAGAAAGTCACTTAGATTAATTGGGAAATTTGTACTACACGCTATGTAGCAGTGCGAATGTACCTAAGTAGCAGGATAGGGCTACGCAAAGGTCGGTCGTACCCTTTCATGGAGGTACTGAAGGCTGGAATAGAGGGCTCGCCTCGCAGGCCCTAGAGGGAAGGAACCTACGTGAAGGCAAAGATAGAGGGAATCAATGACACCACAACCATTATAGGGTGCAGAAGCTTGGTTCCAACATCCCCCCATACTGCTTTGGGTAAGACTTTAGTCTACACTTCGTGGGCTAATGCTGAAAGGGCCAGTAGTGTAGGGATTTGTTTGGCTAAATTAACGTTGAACCTAGGTCAGGCCCCCTCAAGCCAACAAATGGTTCTGTTGTCGGGACTGGAATCTTCACAAGAGATGTGTGATGTCATATCACTGGAATCCAACTAAGAAGGAGATTGGAGATTGGTTGGATAGGAAGATCCATGAATTTGTTGTGTAGGGAAACAAAAACCCACGATTGACAAAGGAACAATGGTTGGACACATACCTGTATACAAAGACCCACGAGATATTTTTCTGCTCCTTCCCTATTGAGCTATATGAGTGGATCGCGAAGCTAGTAGATAGCTAAGGAAGGTGGAAACTTGACAGTCCTATTGTGTGGACCCCAGAGCTAATATAGAAATTGGAAGCATCAGAAGATAAGATTGTCTATGGTGCTCGATCGTGTCATAGGAGGATTTGTAAAAACATTTGCGGTTGACACCTCAGTCAGCTACAGTGAGGCGAAGCAACGCTTTTTCAAAGGACTACAAGGTAAGTACATAAAATGTTTGAATACCTGGATTAAAATGCTATTGTGAAAAAAATGGGCTATGCAACTACCTTGATGTTTTGGGACTATGCGAAATAGAAAAAATTAGAGAAACGAAGGAAGAAAGGGTCTGGAGTTTATTCCATTGATTTCAGCTCCGCGAGGTGACAAGGAAGAAATAGTGAAGGTTTCTCCGTGAAGTGCTATTCATTTAATAAGACAAGGATTCAAGTGAATACCACCTCTGCCCACACCACCTTCGACCTCACCAACATCGCCTCCAAATTCACCCATACCACCTCCACCTCCACCATAGTTCAGTATGGAAAATACAGTGAAGCTGCCTTTGTTTAAAGGCTTGGGAAATGAGGATATAGACCAATTCTGGTTCATTGTGAGGGTTGTATGGAAATCTCAAGGTGTTAAAAATGATCATATAAAGAAGGAGACGTTGGTTAGTGATTTGCAAGATCACGTGCTAACATGGTATATTAAGTACTCTAATGATAACCTGAATGTTGGAGTGGCAAACATCTAGACAACATTGAATTTAGTAGGCTTAAATTTGAGGCACAGTCGATTATGAGATTGAAAGAAATAATGATGCAACTAGGCGAGACACCTTGGGAACTAGATTAGAGGTTGAAATGTACAATCTGTGAAGCCAACGTGAACCTAATAGATGGAAAACATCGCAAGTGGTTTGTCTCTTAGATCTTGTCACACTTAACGGCTACACTGTCGTAGCAGAAGATAACCACTTAGACGGAGGCCTTGGAGATTGCCATGAGACTACATGAAAATCCGATGCAAAATCCAAATCTAGGAGTTTAGCAAATCCATGCATAGTTGAGGAATCTGTGCCTTGAGATGCAAAGTATGAAGTAGGATAGGATGGCTTGACCAAAGGTGCATGAGGAGGTATGGTGCTTGAAATGTAAGAGTTAGGGGCATGAAAAGGACCATTGCCCAATCTTTTTGAACTATATTGTAGGAGGGGGACCGATGCCTTTAATTCTAAAAGCTCAAGAAGAACCTAGCATGGGGCCTACATTATGGTGCACTATCTGGTAGGTAGCCAAAAAACATGCCACGGATAACTATCACTTGCTACAGAAGTTTGTACAGACACCGCAACAACTATTCTGCAACTTTTGTAGGTCGATAGGGCATGATAAGCATACTTGCAGGAGCTATGAATTGATGACAGATAGAATTCCCACCTATAGGGTTCAGGCCAAAACATGGCCCCCTAACCAGAGCATAGGGGTGGAAAAAACAGGATTTCAGGGGTGCGGATGAGGCCGTTGCAAAGGAGGACCTGGTAGAGGTCGAGGAGAATTGATTGGCTACAATTGCGGAGGACTAGGACACTATGCCCACGATTATACTAATCCAACACGTCCGTTGTGCAAGTATTGCATGATGTTTGATCATGAAATGGAAGATTTTCCTACGTTGATAGCTAGGATACGTGATAAAGGGGCATTACCACCTCCACCGTCTCAGAACTTGTAGATGATGAGGTCTAAGCCACGCGAAGATGATCCAAATGTAAATATAGTGCTTAGAAGTGGAATCACAACAAGAGATGACAAGGGGAAACAATCAGAAGACAATTCATGGGTTTGTAAAGCTTCGATGAAGAGCTTCACTGAGGCCTCCCCCTTAGGAAGCAAGGATAAGTCCGAGTAGAAGATGGACCCCTCTATGCTCACAACTTTCCTAGAGACCTATATGAAGTTACTATGTGATAGTAAGACTATGAAAGGGTTACAAGAGCTCATTAATAGATGCGTTGGAACTACATTGGGTGAGCTGCACATAGTACGAAAGATTGGCAAGCATAAAACAAGGACGAGACGAGAGATGAGGCTGACAACACAGATAGGAGAGTATGAGATGGATTAGGTTATTTTGGACCTGGGGTTAGATGCGAATGTCCTACTGAAATAGACTTGGGAATGAATGGGGAGACCCATGCTACAATGGTCTCTGATTCAACAAAGGATGACCAATGAGCAGAAGATCATCCCCATGGGGCGGTTGTAGGGGGTAACTGTGGATATTGAGGGAGCTAGTGTGCTAGCTGATTTTGAAGTAATAGAGATAGTGGATGATAGCAATCCCTATCCTGCGATCCTGGGAATTGACTGGGCTACTGATATGAACGAAGTAATAAATATGAAGAAGTGAAAGATGATCTTTGAGAAGAAATTGCTACACGTAATAGTACCTCTAGATCTTTTTGAGAGATTGCGCTATACGGAACTAGTCCGCGATTATAAGAGTGATGATGATTTGGACTGTATCTATAAGATAATGGTGTGAGATCAATATTGGGTGACTCCCACCATAGATGGATGGATTACATGGGATCGTGAGAGTTCCTACACTTCGGACTCTGACGAAGAGTGAGAGAGCTGGTAGAACCGGTTACATGAAGTGACTGTGCTGAACTGCAACATGATGACCCAATCGTTGTACTGTGTGTCCTCAGAGGTAAGAAATATGCATACTTATGATGTTCTAAATGAGGTAGATATCTTTTTGGATGCATTTGAAAGGGAGGTACCAGAAAAGCAACGCTTCTAGGTATTGGATTGGGCACTGTGCACTACACCCACAAGATGGTGGGGTACAGACAAGGAAAGCTTTGATGATTGGCGTGAATGTAGGAGAATGATGAGAACTCACTTTGGGAAGCAAAATATATGAATGACAGACAAGTATGATGGGCAGGATGATCTGCGCATACATTTGGCCAAAAGGACCTAGGCCTAAGGAGAAAAGCCCCAACCTGAATGGGTGCACTTGTTCTGTGACGCCCTAGATATCGTTATGATGAACTGGTATGTAGAAACCAAACTCTGCCATGGGATAGGTGAATGGGATATCCTACATGAGGGATTCATGATGACATTCAGTTTTGAGGATGGGTTTGATAGTATTGATGAAGTGCTACAAGAAGCGAAAGTAGCAATATTTAGGATCCCATAGTATCCTTTAGACCTGATTTAGCCTGAGTGGGCTACTCAGCTGGGTCACATGCTAGAATGTTATAATGTAACTACTGAAGAAGAGGATGAGGATTTGTGGAAGATTAACATTCCAGAAACAAAAGGTCACTGCAAGGTTCAAGGACCGTAGATTGAGAGCCCTGATATACCTGCATGGTTGACAACGAAACAAGTAAACATTGGTATGGAGGCATAATCCAAATTTGTGAAGATAGGAGACTACTGGGACAACGCGATGGTGGATAAGGTTGCTAAATTGCTCCATGAATACTAGGAATTATTCCCTACAAGTTCACAGATTTTAAGGGGATAATCGGGGACCTATGAATGATGAAGATTATGTTGAAGCCCAACACGAAGCCAGTTAAGGAATGACCTTATTGTCTCAGTCTGAAATATAAGGAGAAGGTCCACTTAAAGCTAGACAAGATGCTCACAAAAGGCATCATTAAGCTCGTGGAAGAATCTAACTGGGTAAGTCCAATGGTGGTACATGAAAATAAGCAGAAGGATGAAATAAGGATATGCATGGATCTTAGAAAGCTAAATGAAACTTGTGGACATGATTCTTTACCAACTCCATTTGTTGATGAAGTGTTGGACAATGTAGGTGGCCAAGAAGCATATTCCTTCACTGATGGGTTCTCTGGATACAACCAAATCAAAATCGCGTCAGAGGACAAGAGCAAGACAACCTTCGAGACTAAGTGGGGTTGTTTTCAGAACACTATAATGTCATTCAGATTGAAAATGCACCTATTATCGTCTTGCGTGTACTTGTTGCTGCATTCAAGGAATTTATTCATAAGTTCTTGGAGGTATATTTTGATGACTAGACTGTGTTTGGGCTGGTTAAGTGCCATGTAGCAAGCTTGCACCTAATGCTGGATACCTGCTGAAGATGCCAGATCACACTCAATCTCAAGAACTGTTTGTTTTGTGTTCCTTTTGGAAACCTGTTGGGGCATGTGGTTTGCAGACAGGGACTAATGGTAGACCTCACAAAGATCACAGTGATACTAAACTTGCAAGTGCCGCGGAGTGTGAAGCAGTTGCACGCTACTCTGGGACATATGGTATATTATAGAAAGTTTATCAAACGCTATGCCTAGATCACCATGCCTATATAGAAATTGTTGAAGAAGGATGTTAAATTCTGCTCGAACGATGATTGCAAGAAGAGATTGGATATATTGAAAGAAAAGATGTTCATCGTGCCGATTCTAGTCTTCCTGGATTGGAAGAAATAATTTCATGTACATGTTGATGCATAATGTATAGTGTTGGGAGCAATACTGACACAAGCTAGCAGAGAAGGCTTGGACCAACCTATTGCATTCACAAGTTGATGATTATCAAAAGCAGAGAAGAACTATTCCACCACTAAGCATGAAGGGCTAGCTATGGTGTATGCACTCCAGAAGTATAGGCACTACTTACTGGGAGGCCATTTTAAGATGTATACAGATCACTCCATGTTGAAGTACCTGGTCAATAAGCCTGTGTTGGGGGGGGAGAATCTGTTGGTGGCTCTTATTGTTCCAGGTGTATGATTTTGAAGTTGTTGTGAAGCCTAGACGATTGAACGTGGGACTAGACCATATGTCGCACATCGAAACAAGGGAGGGATTGACTGATGCACAACTATTTACAGTGCACATCGCGGGTGGTCATTTTGAGGATATATTATAGTTCCTAATGACAGGTGCTGCATCAGAAGGATACACTGTCCAGCAAAACAAGGAATTAGTGGTGCACACGACATATTTCTCTATCATTGCCGGGAAGTTGTACAAGATGGGGACTGATGAGATATTTTGATGGTATGTACCCGAGTTCAAAAGAAGCAGTATCCTCACAGATGCTCATGGGGGTGCCACAGAAGGACATTATGTAGGAAAATCAACCATGCAGAAGTTTCTACGTGAAGGTTTGTGGTGGCCAACCCTCCATTAGGACTCAAAAGCATATTGCAAGGCATCTGATGTGTGTCAAAGGACTGGTAGACCATTATGGAGGGATGAGATTCCTTTGAATCCACAAATGACATTGCAACCCTTTGAGAAGTGGGCGGTAGATTTTGTAGGACCCATTCAGTCATAAGGAAAGACGGAAGTGAGGTACATTATCACTGCGATGGAGTATTTGACTCGTTGGGCAGAGGCATAACCAATGAAGGATTGCATAAGCGCGACTGTCATGAAGTTCCTATTTGAGCATGTACTGATGCGATTTGGCTGTCCAAAGATCTTGATGAGTGATCGTGGTACACACTTCCTCAATGAGATGATCAACACGTTGACGAAGGAATTTCAGGTATACCACCAGAAGAGCACACCTTATCACCTGCAGGCTAATGAGACAGTGGAAGCATTCAACAAAGTGCTTGAACATGCATTGACCAAGGTTTGCAATGCTCAACGAAATGATTGGGACCTATGCGTACCTAGAGTACTATGGGCTTATCGAACAACATGCAAGAAGTTGACTGGAGAAACACCCTTTAGTCTAGTCTATGGGGTTTCAGCGGTAATGCCTATAGAATACATCGTGCCTAGTCTATACATAGTAGCGTTGACAGGTATGATGGATTGCAGAGCCCTGGAGGAAAGGCTCACACAACTGGATGAGCTTGAAGAAGAGAGGTTTTTGGTTGGATTTCACCAGCAGATCCAAAAGCCATGGCATGATTGACACATTAAGTTGCGCTCATTTAAGGTAAATGACCTAGTTTTTCTATATGATAGTAAGTTTGATAAATTTCCAGGGAAGTTCAGGATGCACTGGTTAGGGCCTTATGTCATTAAGGAGATTATCGATGGAGCAGTGGTAGAGCTGGTCAAATTGAATGGAGAACCTTCCAAGGAAAGGTGAATGGCAGTTTCTTGAAGCCATACACGGCAGTCCGACCATGTGTCTAAATGAAGGTAGCATAGTCTTAGCACTCCAGGTAGCTGAAAGGAGGTGCGGGACTATAAACTACACTACTTGGGTTGGGGAGCTGTGCGATTGGCGAATGTTGCGAAGAAAGGAAGTGTCATTGGGTTCGTGGCAGCATGGAGGGAGCTGTGCTACCCAGGGAGAAATTGCACAGGTTAGTCAGAAAGTGACCTTTAAAGTCACTGTTCATGAAAATATGTCAGAAGTGGGGCTAAATGGAGCAGGCGGTCGACATTTAAGATGAAATTTATGGCTTAGAGCATTTAAAATCTTCCGCCAACCTAACATTAATGAACTTATTTTGGGGGTAATGGTTGGATTTGAATTTGAAATGCCCTATAAATTACAAGTGGCTACCCAACGAAAAGCACTTCACATTTTGAGATTTGAGTTGTTGTGATCTCAGGCGCACATGAAATCTGAATTCTTTCAAGATCTAATAGTGAGTCAGACGTTTGAAAAATTGTCAAAGGAGACATGGGAACTAGTGAATAATGTCATGTCAACATGCACAAAAGCTATGGAAAACGAAGAAGTAGCAGTCAAGGAGAATGTGCAAGAAATTGATATGGAGGTTGAAGAAGCTACCCCAAAGGTTGCTGAAGTATTGGAAGAGGTCCCTAAATCCCCAAGAATGCCAAGACTGAAGCCAACCCCAACCAAGGAAACGGTGAAGGACAAGAAGGGAAAACAATCTGCCATACCGATGCATGCCTCCCTAAGGCAAAACCCACCAAATCCCACTGCACAAGAGAAAGGTAAGGCTATAAACCTAGAAACCAAGGAGGAAGATATCGAAGACATCTCGATGGATGATGACAATGTTGGGGTTGAGGTAGAGGAGGTTGAAACCTAGGGTGAAAACCCTATTATGTGGTTTTCGGAGTATGTCCCTCCATGCAAGCCTAAGTCTAAGGTCCCAAAGGACATTGATGAGATTAAGACTTCCCTGCAAACCCCTATGCTACCAGATGAAATTTATTTCAACGATCTGCATTTGGCACGGGTGCCAATACTGAAGCTTGAAGATTGAGACTTGGCAGACCATGAGAAGTTCCCACACCTGGCAACTGAGGAGTTGATGTGCCGCATCATAGAAAAAATATGGGAATGACTACCTTGGAGTTGCGTAGGTGGCTCAAGGTGGTAGAAAAGGTAGGATTATTGAACCTACTCTGGGTGCTACATTATAACCACACCTCGGTGACAATTTTGGTCATCAAGCAACTTTTGTGCTTGGTGCATGATGTGTGTTTGTGGCTAGAGGAGCCAATACCCATCATAGATATGTTGATTCATTGGATAACGTGCCTTCCGTATACAACCGAGAATTCAACGATGATCTTTGGTGGCAAGGGTGGCAAGTAGGCTCTCGTAGGGTCAATGAAGGAGAATTCAAGCTGGTGAAGAAGCCATGTGGGTACGCTATCTCCAACATCTTTGACCCCACTATTGAAGGAGTCCAGTTTAACTGGTTATACTACCTTCGCAGAGAGTTCTTGGAAAACTGCCACAAAGAAAAAGAGAAAAGCAAGACATTCCACTACTTGTGGCTCTTGCTGTTGATTATGCTGGTAGCATGGGAGCTACCAGAGGAGAGCCAATTCCCTTCGTTCATGCCAGACCTTCCTGAAGTAGTGAAGTATGCTTCACTGTGGGTGACCAAGGACACACAATGAGTTTGGGACAACAAGATCTTCTGGATCTTGATGGAATGAATATCAGGATGGCCATCAATTGAAAGCCACGATTTTTTCCCACGGTGCATGCCAACTTGTAGGGATACATCAAGTTTAAAGTTGATTTCCATCGATTATCAATCAGGGCACAAAAGGACCCTGTGCAGAAGTGGTATGACTTGCCGTATCTGGCCACAGATGACACCATCAATGTGGTGCTTGATGGATTGGTGAACTACCATGAACCTAGTGGTAGTTGGAAGTAAGTCCACTGCGTAGAAGAAGAAGGAGGAGGCAAATTTGAAGATGGTGCAACTGGTCGAAAAGAGGAAAAATGAGGCCGCTAAAAAGGCCTAGGCAGATCAGGCAGGAAAGGAGGCAGGAAAATAGATAGGTGGCATAGAGTGGGGCTCTGTCAAAGGCACATGGTCACCTTCACCCGAGACCGAAGATGAAGACACATAGTAGCACGGTGTGGACCCTCAGGAGATGTCTACCCGCATTAAGCTCCCAAGAGAGCTAGAGAAGGGAGGGTCCATAAAGAAATCCAAGGCGACCAAGACCAAGATGGACCCTATCACATTGACGAAGGGCGACTTACATGATATCAGTGACATAGTTAGGGATGTCACTGCAGAGGCCCCGCAACAATTTGAATAGTAGCAGTAAATCATACTAGGGGCTATCTAGACTGGGTTGCAGGAGTTGTAGACCTGCGCGTCGCAAGCTGGTACAATGTCTACCATCTTGGCCATCGACACTTTAGAGGCTACCAATATGTTGCGCATGAAGTATTCCAGCGTGATAGTGCCGCTGGATGGAGCACTAATCACGGAGAATGAGGCTGATAGGCCCACTGTCAGTGCATTGAAGGGAGTTGGGCTGAACTTGGTAGTGCTTTCACCCGAAGAAATCCACCTCTTACAAGATGGAGTAATTGTAGAAATGAGGGCCCGAGAGCACTGCGCCCTCCAGGTGATCAGCGAATAGTGGATCAACAATGAAGAGATGGCCCTACAGAGAAATGTTTCCATCATCACTGAGACTGAGGCGACCAACTAGAGCAAGAATATCATGCAGGTCATTGAGGAGGCGTGCAAAATGGTCCCAAAGTTGGCCATTCTAGAGGAAGAGCCAGACGAGGTCCACATCTGTAGATTGGCCACAGGGGTACGCAACACTTGGACTGAGATGGTGCGGGTTCAACTGGAGTTCAACTTGCAAATTACTAAGCTACAACTGAGGGCCCAACCCTCCACACCACTAGAAGTAAATGAATAGTCAACGACCACTATCATAGAGGAAGTCATGGCGGTGGACAGTGCAATAGCAGACTGCACACAATTGTTCAAGCAATCATTTGAGGTCCTGACAAGTTTGCAGGAGGACCCAAATGTATAGAGGCTAGAGATGGAAGCACGCAAGCTACAACAATGCTACGATGATGTTAAGGGCATAGCGTGAAACGTTGCGCTAACATAGAGGCTAGCCAATCTGCAGGAGGCCAAGTAGCTGAAGGAACAAGTGGATGCAACGTTACGCAAGGAAGCAATGTTGAATCCATGACTAAAGCCCTAGAAAATATTGAAGGCAAGCTTGCAACTCTACAAGTGACACAATAAAAGCTTCAAGCTGACAGTGTAGGAGCAGTGACTGAGAAGACAGTGGAAGATGCGAAGCAGGCAGTAGCTCAACGAACGGCCAAGGTAGCGTCATATGGGTTGAGCTGGATGGCCTTCACGCAAAATATCTCTACACCTACCAAGTGACTTGAGGGTGAGTCACGATGTTTGTGTTGGGGCTTGTTGGGAGAGAGATTCCCTAAGGGAAATTTTGGGGCTAAAAGCCCATGTTTGAGTCAATTTTTGTAATAAAAATATAAAGACTCCACATTTTGTGGTCATGGAGCGCAAAGGTGTTAGGTTTCATAAAGGGTAGTACACCCTTAGTTTTGAAAAGTAAAGTTGGCTATAAGAGATCTACACATGGTCCACGAACTATGGGATTGTATAAAATGAGCTAAGCTTGAAGTAGTTTTGGAGATATAAAATGATGAATAATGTAAGAGAGTCGTAGCTTTAAAGTAAGAAGTCTAAGTCTTGGGTTGTAGTGTAGGTAGAGGCTCTACAGCTGAGTGTGTAGAGGCCTAGGGCAGAAGCCTGCAGCTGAGTGCATAGAGCCCTGCAGCTGTGCGCGCGGGGTGGACAGAGTCTGTAAACATTTGGAAGAGATTAATAAAGAGAGATATTTTGCAATTCCTGTGTCTTGTTCTGTTATTGTATCTTGATATGTTATGTATGAATTCCTTTTATTATGCTTATGTGATGCATGAATGAATGCAATTACATTGAATAATTGAATGCATTTACGAATATCTATTTACGCAGAGTTAACTATAATTGCCTGATAAGATACGCAAGTCACTTAGATTAATTGGGGAATTTGTACAGCACACTATCGTAGCAGCACGAAACTACCTGAGCAATAGGCTAGGGTTGCATGAAGGCTAATTATACCCTTTTGCGGAGGTACTGAAGCTAGAATAGAGGGCTTGCCTCGCAGGCCATAGAGAGAAGAAACCTGCGCGAATGCAGGGATATAGGGAATCAACGAGATCACAACCATCTTAGGGTGCGGAAACTTCATTCCAGCATCCCCCCATATTTCTTCAGGTGAGACTTTAGTCCGCGCTCTGTGGGATGATGCCGAAAGGGCTAGTAGTGTAGGGATTTGTTTAGCTAAATTAACACTGAATCTGGGTCAAGCCCCCTCAAGCCAACAGATCCCAATCAGTTTTGGTTTGTCGCAAAAGCTGTTTGGAAAGCATAGTAGGTCAACAACGATGACATGAAGAAAGCATAACTCATTACAATGCTACAGGATAGAGCACTTACCTAGTACATCAGATACATTATAACTCATTCGGCTGCTTTGTTAGCTAACATGAAGGATACACTGAATTCAAAATTTAGGAAGCCCAAGTCGCAAGCTCAGTGCTTAACTGAAATAAAGGGGATCAAGTAGAGGGTTAATGAGTCTGCATGGGATATAGATCAACAATTCAAGTTCCTACTGAGCCAAGCTAATATTAAGATCTCAGATGAACAACATAGGGATTGGTACATAGCTTCAATATTACCTCACTTATGATTTTCATTATCTGAGCAGAAGATTGGCTCTCAGGTTGAAGCATTGGAGATCACGATGAAGCTATAAGCTTTGCCAATCCAAGACACAAATATAGGAGTTCAAAAGTTCCAGTCACAGTTAGGAAGCCTACATATGGAGTTGCAGGATTTGAAGAAGGGAAAGGAGGTTAAATCGGAAACACATTCTAAAGTTTGGTGCACGAAGTGCAAGGCTGAAGGTCATCATAAATATCAGTGCCCTGTATTTCGAGATTATATAGCTATGGGGGGATCCCAAACCTCTAGAGATAGAATATTCTATTGGATCAAGCAATGGTGAGGGTACCTGGTGTAGCATCTGCCAAGTGTTAGGGCAACATTCAATAGATAATTTTTTTGTATTACAAAAGTTTATACAATCTCCAAAGAAACTCTTTTGTAACTTTTGTAAATATATTGGTCATAATGGAAGGAATTGTTGAAGCTATGAATTAATGATGGACAAGATTTCGTTGTATAGAATTCAGGATGAAAACAACATGTAGAACGATTAATGCTCACCTGCAGCTCATGAAGGATTCTAAGGAAGGGGAAGAGGATGAGGATGAGGAGCTGGAAGAGGTTGGGACCAAATCATTTTCTACAATTGTGGAGAACCAGGACAGTTTGTGTGCGAATGTCAGAATCCAATGCACCCTTCTTGTCAATATTGTCATTAATTTGATCATGTTATAGAACATTGCCCAATTTTAATAGAAAAGACATAGGAGAAGAAGAACCAACAACTGACTTAGAACATTCAGATGATGATATCCAAGCCACACCAAGACGATCCCTATATCAACATAGTCACATGAAGCGGTGTAGCCACTGGTGAAGACAAGGTCGAAGACAAACAACTAGAATTAGATCTATGGTTTTGAAAAGCGAGTGAGAAGTGTTGGGTTTGATTTACGTAGAGAAAAAAAGACGTTCATGGAGGCAAGATTTTTTTTTTTTTTTTTTTTTTTTTTTTTTTTTTTTTTTTTTTTTTATGGATATAGGTGCTTCTATGTCTAAGAATCACATATTGCTAGTCCCACAGGAGGAGAAACCTAAAGAAGTTACTACGATGCAGGATTTAGATCCCACAGTCTTAAAATCATTTTTGTAGACTTGTATGAAGTTACTACAGGATCAGAAAGCAGTTGAAGGACTACAAGAGCTAGTAGATAACTACTTTAAAAAAAATAATCTGTTACCATAACAATGCGTAGTTAATAAGGTGATCTGAAGTAAGAAAATAATCGGCAGGGAGATGCGGTTGGCAGTGCAAATTGGGGATTTCGAAATGGACCAGGTAATCCTAGACTTGGGTTATGATGCTAACATACTGCCAAAGAAAACTTTGGAATATATGGGAAACCCTAAGTTACAGTGGTTTCCAATTCAGCTGCACATGGTGAATCGACAAAAGATAATTCCAATGGGTTGTATGCATGGAGTAACTGTAGATATTGAAGGCACAAGAGCAGTGGCATATTTTGAAGTTATTGAGATAGTAGGTGACAATAATCCATACCCAACATTGCTCAGGATTGATTGGGTCTTTGACATGAATGAAATCATTAATTCAAAGAAGAAAAGCATAGTATTTGAAAAGAATGATCTTCGAGTGATGGTTCCACTGAATCTAGCAGAAGGTGGGTGATACACAAAACTGAACCGTGATTACTATGAAGATGAAGAAATTGAGCACATATATAAGATAACTGCACAAAATGAATATTGGATCAATCCCAATGTGGACGGAAGGATGAGATGGGAGAAGGACAGTTCCTGCAAATTAGATTTGGATGAAGAGTTAGAAAACTGGCAGAATCGATTACATGAGGTCTCCACATTGTGATGTAGTTGTTTTACAAAGTCGCTACATTGTATATCTATTGAGGTATGTAAGTTTCCTTATTATGATGGATTGTGTGATTTCAATATGTTTCTTGACCATTTTGAAAGGGACCTACCAGAGGAACATCGTTTCCAGGCCTTAGATCTAGCATTGCGAGCTACGCCTCTGAGATGGTGGGGTACACACAAGGATAATTTTTCTAAATCGAAGGAATATCATAGAATGATGCAATTAATATTTGGCTAGGTAAACACTCAACTTACTAAAAATTACACAGGAAAAGACAAACTGTGCAAACATTTGGCTTGATGGAATAAGGTGTGGGGTGAGGTACCTCAACCAGAGTGGGTGCATATCTTTATTCATATATTGGATGTTATCCCAAGGAACTGGTATTTAGAGACAGAGCTGTGACATGAGACTACTGATTGGGATGAAATGAAGGAGAGTTTCTTGTTGACATTCAGTTTTGAGGATGGGTTCAAATGCATTGATGAAATGCTTTAGGAGATTAAAGAAGCAATCTTCCGAACACCTGTAGAGTGTATCACTTGGGTACAACCTGGTTGGAGTACACAGATGCAACATGCTTTGGAATGCTACAATGTTACTATGGAAGAAGGTGATGAATATCCATGGAATATTAATATCCTTGAATTAGAGGGACAATGTGAAGTTGTTGGTCATGATGCGGAGGTTCGTGATATATCACAACCAATGCGCACAAAATAGGTAAATATTGGCTCAGAACCATAACCAAAATTTGTGAACATTGGTGACTATTTGGATGAAGACACAGTGGGTAAGGTCATTAAATTGTTACATGAATATCAAGATTTATTTCCAATTAAGTTCTTCGACTTGAAGGGGATAGTAGGGTATTTGGGTATGATGAAGATCAATCTAAAACCATATGCAAAGCTAGTTAAGTAGTTCCCATATTGGTTGAATCCCAAATACAAGGAGCAGGTAAGAGAAGAAATCAATAAGATTCTCACGGTAGGAATAATTGAGCCCATAGAAGAATCAGAATGGGTTAGTCCTATGGTGGTCAAGGAGAAGAAAACAAGGGGTGATATCAGGATCTGCATGGATCTCTAGAATTTAAATGATCCATGTGTACATCATCCATTTCCTATACCATTTATAGATGAAGTTATAGAAAATGTTGGTGGATAGGAAGCTTATTCATTCGCAGATGGATTTTCAGGATATCATTAAATTAAGATTGTGCCAGAGGATAGAAGCAAGACTACCTTCGCTACAAAATGGGGGTCATTCCAATATACAATCATGCCTTTTGGACTAAAAAATGCTCTTGCGATATTTTTGAATGGTGGTGGTTGTAGCATTCAAGGAATTCATTCATAAATTTTTGGAATTCTACTTTGATGATTGGATATTGTTTGGGCTAGTCAAGAAGCATGTCTCTAGTATGCACCTCATGTTGGATACATGTAGAAAGTATCAGATCTCCTTCAACTTGAAGAAACACATTTTTTGTGTACCTTATGGAATACTTTTAGGCCATGTTTTCTATAAGTAGAGATTGATGGTAGACCCTACTAACATTGTCGTAATGATCAATTTGGAGCCCCCTAGGAACGTAAAGTAGCTACGTGCGACTTTGGGTCATACTAGGTACTAGAGGAAGTTTATTAAGGTGTACGCATAGACCACTATGCCCATGGTCACTATGCTCATGGAGAAGTTGTTGAAGAAGGACACTACATTTTTCTAGGATGATGAATGTCAGAAGAGCTTGGATATTCTGAAGGAGAAGATGGTTTTCGACACCAATCCTAGTATTCCTAGATTGGACGAAGGAATTTCATGTGCATGTAGATGCATCTTGTATAGCATTAGGAGTTGTCTTAACTCAAACACGGGTAGGAGATATTGACCACCCAATTTCCATCACCAGTCTCAAACTATCTAAGGCAAAGAAGAACTATTCAACCACAAAGTGAGAAGGATTAGCCATGGTTTATGAACTACAAAAATTCAGGCATGATCTCCTAGGTGCACACTTTAAAATGTACATGGACTACTATGCTTTGAAGTACATGGTCAATAAGCCTGTGTTGGGGGCAGGAATCTATAGATGGTTGCTTCTTTTCCAGGAGTATCACTTTGAAGTGATAATTAAGCCCAGGAGATTAAATGTTGGACCTGATTACCTCTTTCAGATCGAGAATGGCAAAGATCCAGCAAATATTGATGAAGACTTACCTAACACACAACTCTTTGCTATTAGATTTGCGAATGCACATTTTGCAAACATTATTCATTTTTTTATCTACAGGCTTAGCTCCTGAAGGTTATATGACACAACAAAAGAAGGGATTAGTTGTCAGGGTTGAAAAATTTTCTGTGATTGCAGAAAACTTATATAAGATGGGGTTATATGAAGGTCTATGTCGATATGTGCCTGAATATGAAAGACACAGTATCCTAGCTTAAGCACATAGTGGTGTCGCTGGAGGAAACTATGCAAGAAAGGAAACTAGGAAGAAGATTTTTTGAGATAGATTATGGTGGCCTATGGTACACAAATATTCTAATAGTATTGTAGTGCGTTCGATGTTTGTCAAAGAATCAGAAGTCCATCATGAAGGGATGAACTGCCATTAAATCCACAAGTCATGCTACAAGCATTTG
Organism: Pinus taeda; assembly: GCA_000404065.3. Lineage (NCBI taxonomy): Eukaryota > Viridiplantae > Streptophyta > Pinopsida > Pinales > Pinaceae > Pinus > Pinus taeda. The sequence goes on from APFE031479724.1 coordinate 18,798, forward strand.
AAAAATGGTAAATTGAATTTTGCTAGACCTATTCAGCCACCAAGGAAGAAGACAGGAGCACATTATATTATCGTTGTGACATAGTACTTAACCATATGGGCCGAGGCACAGGTGTTACACAAAAAATTGTCACTATGACTTTCTACAGTTCGTGTTGGTCCATCACTACTCATGCATACCTCCTTTGCAGGTATTAAGCCTCAACTCTTCATGTCAAGCTTTGAAAATGGGAGAAAGACCTTAAAAATATCTCAAATCCTAGTTTCACACTTTCTCCTAGCATTACCTAGGGTACCGCACCCAATGGTCACATGACCTACGAACCTGACCGCTCTGTCTGTTAAGTGTTGGGTGTGAACCCTTGCAAAAGTTAAAAAGGCGTGAGTTCATTCTTAAAAACTCACCTTGGGTCACTTATGGACGCTTCTAGAAGGAATATTATGCTAGCAAGTTTGCTCCACCTTGGTTCATCCATTCCATAACTAAGGGAGCTAACTCCATGATATGAGGTGCTTATCCCATTGAAGGAGGAACTTATCCCCTCAATGGTGGACCTGTAACTTCCTCCATTTGCACTATAAATTCAGGCATTGGGCTGGTTGTAGGGGAGGTTGAAAGCTGAAGATTCTTGAGGGTAAATGCTGTTGGAAATTAGACTTCCTTTTTGAGCTTGTGAGAGGAGATATCACATACCTTTCATTTCATTTGGGAAGTGAGTGAGGCTTGTCAAAGTAGAGGAGATTCCTGCTGGACCCTGGAAAGAGCTTGTGCAACATCAAGGCAAAGGTTGTAAGGTTCTTTTATTCATAAAATTAATACAATCAAGTTTATTTTTCTCAATGAACTTTCTCTAATGGTTTATTTTATGAGCTCCTTGATCTTCATAATGAACATGTTTTATTATATCATATATGGAGGTGTTATTTGATGTATGTTTGTTTGTGTATGCAGGTTATTAAAAGGAAACTACTTGAAGCTGTTGGAACAAAGCTACCACAAACAAGCGTTGGACCGAGGTAGGGTCTATTACACCTCTTAGTTTTCTTTTATGAATTGAAACATGTTTAGAGAAAAGTAGATTTGCTTGTGCTGCTTGTTGCTAGATATCATTTGATACTAGGGAGATCAGTCTTGTCCGCAAGAACGATTTATCTGGCCAACAAATTGGCGACTCCACTGGGGAACTGGTTTTGGTTTTTAATTTGTCTTTGCTTTGACTTGAGAAACTTGAGTTTAGGTTTCTGATTTTAGCTTGATGTGAGTGGGATTGGGTACTTGTTAGATCCTGGTTTGATTTTTATTTTTCGGATTTTTGGAAGAGGACTGCACCTTCTGAGTTAGGTACAGTGTGGACCTGTCCACACTGTTACAGTATAACACAGAGCGGTACTGCACCTGGTTCTCCTAGGAGCTTGCAGACCTTGACAAAAGTTTGAAAAACCTAAGATCCTTCCGCCCAGTTAGGTTTAGTTTTTTTCCATAGCTATTAGTTTATGCCCAGATCTGCACGTGTCTTGACAAAAGTTCCTTGTGAGTTAGTTTTCATTGGCATTCTCGTTTGAAGTGATTTTCTAGAAGTTTTGCCTGTTGGATTGATTTTTTGCTTGCTATTCGTAATAGCTCAGAGATCAGAAGCCTTAGAGCCTTATATCACCTTGGTATCTTTGGTATTCTTGCTGAGTTTGACTAGTTTATGAAATCTATCCTTGAAGAGAGCTAGATCCCATTTTTCTCTTTTGCAAAACTTTGATTAAACTTGATTGAAAGTTTCGAATTTCAAATTTTATTAAAACATAATTGGGTGTTTTTGATTAGTTTGTTGATCTGAACAAATTGATCCTTAGTTAGCTGAAAAACTAAGTTAAGCATCCTTAAAAAACATTTCAAGTTTATTTTCAATCCATTTTCTTTAGATCTCAAGTTTAGATTTTATAGTTTTGAGTATTTCTTAGAAATTAAGCTTGTTGAAAGATTTGTTTTCAATAGTTAATAGCATTTTCTAGAAATCTTAAAAGTTCTCTTGAAAGATTTGTTTTGTAGTTGTTTTGATTGTTGAAAAGAAAAGGTATTTTCCATGAGCGTGATTAGTAGTCTCATTTTTGAAGTTCTTTGAAAAAAACAAAAAGTTTTTCTTTTCAGTTGTATGTTAAGAGAAAGATTTGATTTTCAACGCTTTGCATTTTCAACTCTTCCTTAGCTAGAAATTCATTGAAAAGAAAAGGAATTGTTTATCATCTTAGATGCATTTTTTAGTGCTTTGGAGTTGAGTCTTCACACCATAAAGTTTCATCTCCGCACCCATTGACTTAAGAAACAACCAATAAAATTAACGCTTAATTAAAATCCATCTAACAATCTTTTTATTTTCTAGGGTTCTTTTCACCAACATAGCTTAGGCTAGTATCTTGGAGTAGGGAGTAATTAACTCTCCAAGATAGTTTAAACAAACAAGTAGTCGATCTTGCGGTAGGGAGAAATTCCAATTGTTACATCTATGCTCTGGGAAAGCTCCTCTTAAAGGAGAAGCACGAGATCATATTAGAACCAGTGTGGGAATCAATCCTTCCTCATTGGGAACGATAGAAGATATTCACGTATTAAAAATAGTAAACCTCAGATTGACCATTGTCAAGGAGCTTGGGGTCACTTGTTGGTAAACCTTGGATTATGTCAAGGAGCCTTCAAGGGGATTGAGCTTCTTACTCTACCCTTGTGTGCGTATCGGATCATAGATTGTTCCCATAGGTATATTTGTTTCCGTTGGTAACCTTAGTGGCCATAACATATAGGATTCTTTCCCAGGTGACGGTGGAGGGAAGATCCCACTGTACTTGGAGCAGACGTCGACTAGACTCACTTGGACTCTCTGGGGGGTTATCTTCACTCGAGACGGTTATAGTGGAGAAACTTGTGCCAGTCTGTTTCATTGCAGGTTGTTGGGGTAACTGTTCCAACCGCCTTTTCTGTATTGAATTCTGCGACATTGGATTTCATCACCAACTAGTGTTTTCGATCCGGAAAGACACTATTTATCTATGGTTTGATCTCCTAGATTTATTAGGTGTGTGCTTCAAATTTTTTGGTTCTTTAGAGACTTTAGGTGGTTTTCTTGAGATTTTCTTTGTTTTCATGTGAAGTAATTGAATAATTAATCGTGGCTGAATTACCGAGACAATCCCGTCGACTTCGAGGGCAGCCTCCCAAATTTACACCAAGTCAACTTGAAGGGCTGCGTGCTCTTGTCACACCTAGTGAAAGTAGAGTTGGGTCACTGGAGGTTGGAGAGTCTTCGTTAATCATAAATCCTGATTATCAAGTTCAAGCAACAAAACGTATTTCCGAACCGATTTTATTTTCCGAAGTTAATGGTAGTATTACTCCTACTAGTTCATTAGACGACAAACCTGAAATCTCTGAACCTGAAACTGAAACTGCTGCTACTCCATCTTCAGGATTCGCTTCTCCTGTTTCTAGTGATCCTGGTTCACCTAGGGTAGAAAGTGTCATTACCCAGAATCTTCCTTCTGGACTCATTTCCATAGAAGAGATTGTAAGTCCGGACGAAGGTATAAACATCCCCGAAAATCAACCAGCTATTGAACTTACGGAGCGTGAATCCATTTTCTACAGTCCCATTAGAGGTGATGCTTGGTATATTTCATTGACCAACTTTTTAGAAAATCCAGGTCTCGCGTCTTCACCACCTCGATTTCCTTTCCATCCAACACCCAGAGGTTATTATCCTCCTGTGAATATGTCAAGACAATCATCCTTGTTTTCTCAGATGCCATAAACATTTTTACATGGCAGTCCTTCTATTCCTTCTGGGTATTAGTCTTTATCTGGTACGTTTGCAAGAGCATCTCCTCAACCCATCGTATATGTAGTATCTCTTGGTAATAATGGAGCTAAACCGTTAAGTGTAGAAGAGATTCTTATGATGTCTGGTACTACTCCTAACCCGCAACCTCAAGGTAGTTCAATACTGCCTGGGGGGTAGCCGCAAGGTACTCAAATACCGCCTAGGGGGCAACCTCAAGGTAGTCCATTACTGGATGGGGGGTAACGTCAAGGATAGTACATGCGTACAGGATAGTATTTTCCTCAAGGTCAACCCTAGACGCAATATTCACCTCAAGGTCAACCCCAGTACCAATATGTACCTCAAGGTCAACCTCAGTTTCAATATGTGCCTCAAGGTCAGTACCAACTGCAAGGTCAGTACCAACCTCAAGGTCAATACCAACCTCAAGGTTACCAACCACCTTTAGGTCAATCATTTGTTCAAGGAACGAGAAATGTACCATATAATTATCAACCTTACACTCAACCTGGTTTTGGTCCTCAATATGCTCAACCTGTTATGGGTCCATACCCCAGAATGAACGTGGTGTGGGATCAACAGACTTCACAACCCAGTGTGCAGTTGTGATTTGAATCTAGACAGCCTTTGGTTTCTAGTTCACCCCAGTAGCCTATCCAGCCTACTACTCAAACTTCTACACCTGGGGTAGTTCATCAGCTTGGGCCTAGTTCACCTTGAACTGCGCCTCAAATGTCTGCTGCAACTACTGCGGCCTCTGTTCAATCCACCCCACCTATTTCTGGAGTATCAACAGCTCCAGTTTCTACTATTCCTGTATCAACTCCTCAGGCCTCTTTACCTCAATCCGGACCTACAATCCAGACTTCGGTTTCGATGCCTGTAGGACAACCTGGGCCTAGTACGGTTGTCACAAGTCAACCTCAATTTACTTATCAACCGTACTAGGGACAGTACCAATACGGTCCTGCTATGCAGAGCCCGACTTATTAGTATCAACTGTACCCTGGGTATACTTATCAGCAACATCAACAACCCCAGTATGGTCCGGTTAATCTTGGTTTTCCAGGAGGATATAATATCCCAAATGCAAATCCGATTCCGAGTTATCTCGGATATCCTCCTCTTGGGGCTGGTCTTATGACCCCAAGTTTTTGGGATCCGAACCGTCAGTTACCGTTTATAGCAACTTTGGATTTACCTGATTTGTCGTGCCTAATGAACGATCCCATCAATTATCTTCCATTTTGGCCACCAACGCCGAATAAGTTGCCCAGTGATATACCAAAGTTTGAGGGGAAGTCAAGAGAAGATCCGTCTCATCATGTGATGACTTACCATCTCTGGTGTGCATCGAATTCCATTATAGATGATTCAATTCGTCTTCGTCTTTTTCAATGCACTTTGATTGACCTTGCAGCCAAGTGGTACATTGAGTTGCCACGAGGCTCTTTTTACAATTTTAGTCAGTTAACCACTTCCTCCCTTACTCATTTTCAGTTGCCAATTTGATATGATAATGGAACGTAATTATTAACTTCATTAAAATAGTCGACGTCCACATATATTTCGGACCATATTCATGAATGGAGACGTTGATGTCGTTTAGTGAAAGTTTTTATCCCGGACCAAATTTTGGCAGAATGGTTTGTAAAACCGTTATTACCTAAAATAACTGAAGATGTAGCCAAGGCATGAGTAATTACTGAAGAGCAAGTAATTGCTCAAGCTCAGTACCTTGACTTAGTTTATACTCAGTCAGGTACTTTACACGAGAAAATCCCCAACCTTCCAAGACAAAATCAAATAACTACACCTCCCTTAGGGTCTCATGCCGCTGATGGTATGATTGGTACTGTTAATACCAAAAGTAAGAAGAAATCCTCCAAGAATTCTTCTCCTATTATAACTTTACCAGATTACCCAACGGGAGAGTCTTCTGCCGAAATTCCTGTTGATGTCCATGTCATAGAATCATCTACGACCAAATCAAAATCTGGCGGTAAGAAGAAAGGCAGGAAGAAGATTAAGCAAAACTCGAAAGAGAAATCAGGTAAACCTGAATCTACTGACGAGAAATGTAAACCTCGCTATCCTTGTCTCATCTGCGATGAGGAGCATTTTACAAGAGATTGTCCACATCGTGCTGAGGTTGTGAAAATCGTCAAAGGTTCTCAAACGCCTGCTATTTTGAAGGATCCTTCTCCAAGTCAAGACAATAAGATGATAGGTTCTTCTTCAAATGCCTCAGAGGAACCCATAATGATGATGTCCCATGTTAGGATTTTGAGCCGATTGCAAGATTATGGAAGTAAGAGTCCTATTGCTGGTAAGGAAGCAGAATCTTCTAATTCCAACCCATCAACCTCAGCTCCAACTGGTTCCGATCCACTACAGATTGAGAAACCTAATCCAGACTTAGTAATCAAACCGCCTGCTTAGGTTATACTTCGAAAGTCAACTTTCAATCCACATGTGAGAGCTGCTCAGAACTATAACATTGTTAAAGATTTAGCTATTTCACCTTCAACAATGTCGGCTTTGGAGGTGCTGCAATCATGTCCAACACAGCGTAAATTGCTATTGTCAGCTATAGGAGCTGTTGATCTTTAGGACTCAAACCTCATAGTTTTCGATTTGGAAAATAGTACACCTCGTTTACCTCATCAATTGGCTTTCCAAATTCCAGTGTTAGTAAAAAACAGACCTTGCTTTAGGACTGTGATTGATGAAGGAGCTTCAACATGTATTATGTCGATACGGTGTTGGAAAGCCCTTGGTTCTCCTACACTTAATCAATCCCCGATGATTCTAAAAGCCTTTTATGGCCAAGGGTTTCATCCTTATGGCATTTTGTAGGACTTACCTATAGGGGTTGAAGGAAAAAATGTTAATCTAGTTATGGAGGTGGTTGATGCCCCTCTGGATTACAACCTTCTTTTGGGTTGTAGCTGGACTTATGCGATGACTGCTGTTGTTTCATCGATCTTTCGGCTCATTAAATTTCCACATAATGGAAATATCGTTACAATAGATCAGTTAACTTACTTTCAGTCCGACCCATCCTCTTCTGAGAGTATCCAACATGTTGGTAAAACTGCTATCCCTTATAAGGATGTTGGGGTAGGATTAGTTAAAGATTCTGGTTTACTCAAAACTTTTTCATTTCCTCCTCACAACGTACCATCTATTTTTGCGACTATTCATATGATTTTGTCAGAATCCATTGTTCTTGACGATCCTTGGCTCATTCCATCCGATTCCGAGGTGGACCCTTTTGGCAATGCCATGCCTTTGAGTCCCTTTGAAGTTGCTTATCAGGTTGTACAATCGTTTTCTGACTCAAGTTCAACCAATCTTGATCTAGTGAATGTGATCCATGGAGAATCACTTTCAATATCAACCTCAGATTCAACAACATTTTCCGATGATGAGTTACCATGGGAAGATCTTCATCATAGATCTTCGTTTTTACCTGAGATTGATCATTTTGAGATTGATTTTTCATCTATTTTTACTGCTGAATATGTCAAAGAACTGTAGAATCCATTGAAACATCCTGATTTTGAACAAAATTACCAAATATTTCTCAAAGGGTTCCTATCCACATTTCTGTCAAACCTGGAATTGTTGAAAACATTCACATAGGTGCTTCTTGTACAGACGCTAAAGTTAAAACATATAAAGCCCTATTTCAAGAATTCTGTGACATGTTTGCCTGGTTCTATGAGGAAATGCTAGGAATTGATCCTTCAATTGTTGTTCATGAGATCAAAACTTACCCAGATGCTAAACCCGTCCGACAATGTTTGCATCAGATACACCCACGAAAATCTGCTGCCATCAAAGTAGAAGTTGAGAAATTACTTAAAGCAACTTTCATTTATCCAATTCCTTTAATGGATTGGGTATCAAATATTGTTCCTGTTACCAAAAAGCAAGGGACAATAAGAATATGTATTGATTATAGGGATATTAACCGTGCTTGTCCTAAAGACAATTATCCAACACCCTATATCGATCAAATTATCGATGATTGTGCAGGCAGTGAAATTTTCTCCTTTATGGATGGCTTTTCCAGTTATAATCAAATTAACATTCTATTTGCCGATCAACCAAAAATGGCTTTCATTTGTCCATGGGGGAAATTTTCTTATTGCAAGTTACCTTTTGGATTGAAGAACGTTGGAGCAACTTTTCAAAGGGCTATGTCTTATGCGTTTCATGAGATCAAGCACATTGTGCAGCCTTATCTCGACGATTTACCTACCCATTCTTTACGTAGAGACGACCATCTCATTCATTTATGAGCAATTTTTATGAGATGTAGACATTATTAGATTAGGCTGAATCCCCACAAATGTGTTTTCTGTATAGAAATAGGCCATTTACTGGGATTTGTTGTTTCGAAAGCCAACATTCGCATCGATCCTTTGAAGGTCGAAGCCATTTTCAAATTACCACGTCCTTCGACTCTTCGCCCACTCCAAAGTTTGCAAGGGAAAGCAAATTTTTTACGTCGTTTCATTCCTAACTACACCGAGATTACAAAAGGCTTCACTAGGTTGTTGAAACAGAACACTCCATTCTTTTGGGATGAGATAGCTGACAAATCTTTCGATGAACTTAAACACGCATTGACCCATGCGCTGTTATTGCATCCTCCCAACTACAACCAGGATTACTTCTTGTACCTTGCCGCTTCCCATTCCACCATTGGGATGGTCTTAGTTCAAAAGGATGAATTCAAGAGTGAACATGTGATCTATTATCTTAGTCGGACTCTAACTCCGACTGAGTTAAAATATTCACATGTGGAGAATTGTCAGCAGTACACGCTATTCAACGATTTCGTCATTACATTTTACTACACAAAACTACGGTCATTTCTGACTGTAACCCTATGCAATACATGTTGACTAAACAATTGCTAGGGGGCAAGTATTCCCAATGGATTGTCATCCTGCAGGAATTTGACTTGGAATTTGAAAAGGTCAAGTCAAAGAAGTCTTTGGTTTTTGTGGAATTGATGTGTGACTTCCCTCGTGCTGATACCGAACATGTGGCGGAAGAACCCATTGCAGACAAATCCTTGTTCCTTATTAGCACTGTTGATCCATGGTATGGAGATATCATTTTTTATCTCCAAACCCAATCTTTTTGGCCAGACATTTCACGATCTCAACGAAGGAAAATACGTTCCTAATCCAAACTATACACTATTATTGGAGATACTCTTTATCTTTGTGGGGCGGATTCTGTTTTCCGATGTTGTCTAACTCATGAAGAAGCTGAAAAGGTTCTTAATGACTGTCACTCTAGAGCATGTGGCGGTCATATGTCTGGGTATGCCACAGCCCAAAAGATATTGCGCGCTGGCTATTTTTGGCTGTCCTTATTTAAAGATTGTATCGCTGCAGTCCAGAAATGCCACAACTGCCAAATCTTTGATCGTAAGATGCACACTCCACCTACTCCTCTCCACCGTATAATTTTCATTGGTCCATTTGCAAAATGGGGTATTGATTTTATTACATGTAACCCTCACTCGGTCGGGGGGCATGCGTACATCATCCTTGCGGTAGATTATTTTACCAAATGGGCCGAGGCGATGCCTACATTTTCAGTAGATGGAAAAATTGCTACGATTTTCATTTTCAATCATATAATTGCTAGGTTTGGTGTTCCTCAAGTGATTATCACTGACCATGGGAGTCATTTCCGAAACATCATGATGATTGAACTAACAGATCATCTTGGCCTACGTCACGATAGTTCCACTCCATATTACCCACAGGAAAATGGTCTGGTTGAAGCAATCAACAAAGTTCTAGTCACCATGATCCGACGAATCATTGTGATTCATAGGTCGAATTGGCATAACATGTTATTTTCAGTGCTTTGGGCATACTGAACCTTAGTCAAAACATCAATAGGTTTTACTCCCTTTCAATTGGTGGCAGTACTACCCATTGAATGCGAAATCCCATCATTACAAATTGTCGTACAATTATTACCAACCACTTCCGAAGAGGAAAAACAATTATTATACTTAGCTCAATTAGATGAGAATCAGTGTGATGCTGCATTAGCTATCGAAACTCATGCCAAAAGAACTAAAGCTCAGTATGATCGAAATGTTACAACCCACAATTTTTCGGAAGGAGACCTAGTCTTACTTTACGATCAAGAAAACGATAAGCTAGGGGCTGGTAAATTTGTACCCATGTGGCATGGTCCGTATATTGTTAAGCAAACCTTGGCAAAAGGGGCCTATGAATTAGAAGATTTTGATAGTGTCTCTTTAGGTAAACCTAGGAATGGGCTTTATCTAAAGCGATATTATGCTTAAAAGATTAGTGTGGAGATTTTTAGAGTAGCTTTTCTTTCTAGTGTGATGTGTTTTTAGACTAGGAATGTGTGCTTTACTTCAGAGAGTGTTTTCATCATTATTCCTGCTTATCTTGATTTTACTCTTGATATTGCAGATGTCGATGCCTCTGCAAACATACATTGGTTTTGCTGATGGTGCTTGTCGTAGTACACGAAACATCTCTTCCGCGGCTTGGGTTATCTATTCGCCCTTTGACGAGTTAGTATCTATGCATGGGGTAAGCCTCGACCAAACAACAAACAACATTGCAGAATACAGTGCAATGATTGAGTTATTATCTGAATCCATTTCATTTGGAATTCGGAGTTTGATTGTTAGGTTAGATTCTAAACTCATTGTATTACAACTTAATAGAGTTTATGCTATTAGAAATCCAATGCTATTAAGATTATTTTTGAGAGTGTGTCTCTTGGAATGAGAATTTGATTACATCGAATATCAACACATTCCAATATATTTAAATACATTATCAGATGCAGTTGCTTCTTGAATGTTAAATAGACATTTGCATTAAATGAAACAATAAATTTAAAAAACATCTCATAACATGTTTTTCATGATAACCAATAATAGTGATATAGCATAACATAGGAGTGTGTCAAATATACATCGTCTTCGATCATAGGTTGAAAAACACCTTATGATTGGCAAAACTGAAAGTACAAAAAGTCCAAAAATGAGTCTACAAGGCGATCATCCTATCACTGGTGATGATCACAATAAGACACCACTGCACGGGCCACCCTACAAAGGAACCTCCTAAAAGGTCTTGGGACCCCAATCACATAGTGTTGTAGCCTAAGAGGAATGTCATCTATGCTGGTCTTCGGAATATCTGGTGTCAAGAACTCTAGATGACCCTCCAATTTGGCCAAGGTCTCTGCTGATTGGTTCTGTGGGGCCGGTGCTGCAGCAGTTGGCTGTCTTCTATCATAAGGCTGGAGAGCAGCTAGTCGCCGTGGACCCACATCTGCATTTAAAAACTTTTTACTATTAGTTTTGGGATTATTTCAAAACAAAAGAAAATTATTAATTAAAATCTCGAAAATGTTGAGAATGATTTTTACTTGTATCATCCCATTACTCTCTTGGTGGAAGAGCCATGTCGGGATCACCACGATAATCCTTCCTAGCATATGGAAAATCCTGAATCATAAAGATTTGATTCTCCAACCAACGAAAATACTCTGGTGAGAATCGAACAACCTCAGTGCCCTCCTCAGGATGATGGGCCATGACTGAAACCCATCGCATAACCCTAGGATCTCGGGGAAGTCCAGCCTCAACGGTAAGCTGCTGTGGAACCAGCATAAGTACCCTCTCTAGGGCAAAGCTCACAACTAAATAACCATATCCAAAGTTCCTTAGTTGTCCATTCTTTGCCCTAGTCAATTGGCCTTTCACATTGGCCAATACAACATTGCACCAGTTGAAGATGGTGCCTCGGAAGCAGTCTACTGCCATGCGTATTTGGGAACCGGTAGCTAGATGCAATGCTGCACTCCCGCATAGTCTGGTGACAATAAATGCGATCACTTTAAGTTCAGGACGGGTGATGGTTTTAACATCTATCCGTTTGTCCGCAGTTTGGACATTGCAAAACTCTAGTCGGAGACTAGTGATAGACTAGCCACCTGGCCTAGATCCGAATAGAGATAATCCTTCACCTCTCTTAGGTAAACGAGTCAGAAAATAAATTTTCTTTGGCTCGATTTCGAGCCGGTGTCCTCCAATGATAAAGCACTGGTCTTGTGTGCTCCACCTGTCTACCAGCCATTGTAGAAAGTCTACCTGTGCTCTCATGCCGGGTATGGCCCAAAATTTCAGTAGTCTGCATACTCTTAAAGCCTGTATTGAAGGTGGATGGAGTAATGTGGCTTGATACACATCTTCATGTTATCTTTCCCGCCAAATAAGCATCTTGTCTATCTGCATTGCAAAATAGGCGGTTTAGAATCTTGTAATTTCAAAATATTTGGGCAGAAATGCGAAAAGCTAGGGTTCCAAAACGTACTTCGTGGGGTTCGCACGCATCGTGTTAGGGATAGTGCGTAGGTTCACACTTGTCCTTAAGGGTAGGTGTGGAACCCTGACTATTTCGTTTGTACGAAAAAGTCGGGGTTCATAGGTCACGCATTTTATGCCTGCGCAACCACCGCAAGCGATTTTTAACTTAAATTTTCTTTAAAAAATGAAATTTAAAGCCCTAAAAACAAAAATGAAACAGATGGATTGCAAGTTAATGACAATGTGGATTACCTAGAGAGGACGGTTCTCGGTTCCAGTGGTCATATTTTCCACAATCTTCACAAGAAGTTTTCTTACCAAAAGCTCTTACTATTTACTCCAAAGGCAAACAGTAAAAATGAACTTGTAAAAGCCCTTTTTATAAGATTTTTTGAATAAATGAATTTTTAATTTATTCATTTTTCACTTTAAAAAGGTCACTTTTGGTAAATTTTTATTAATTTTAAACAGATATGACTAATGTTTGCAGTTTTTGTGCAGAAAACAGGATGTTCAGGGATAAATGATCATTTTCGACGAAAAATATTTTGAGTCCTCTTTATGCTCTTTTCTGACTTGTAAAATATGAAAAGATTGCTAAGTTTTTCTCTTTTTGAACTCGTTAAAGTGGAATTAAAAAGATGGTCCACTTACAACTCTTTTCTAGCCGTGTAAACATGAAAAGATTGTCGGACTTTAGTCGTTTCAAGTTCGATATTGGTAATAAAACGACGTGTCTTTGATCACTTTTTTACTTTTTCGGATCAACGCCACTAATTACAAAAATTACTCCTTGATTGTAATGGTCAAGCAGTTCTCTCAAGTATTATTTTATGCTTTTTTGGGATTGCAAGACACAAATTTACAAAAAAGGACAACCATGGAGTTTTCTTAATTTTTTCTTATGACTCCCTAAAATTGAAAAACACCGAGTTTCTCCTATACTGGACTGATTAAAATTTTACAGTAAAGGACCTGTTCAATTTAAAATAGGAACGAACCACTCCTTCTTAGGGTTTGAATTTAAACTAAGTTGGACTCATCCGAAGGATGAGCTTATAACCAAGCAAATGTTATCCTCCTCAAGCTTGTCAAAAATAAAGAGGTACTTGCCAGAAATGGTGGGGGAAAAGAGAGAAAAATAAACCTGTTTGTTGTGCTTTGTGTTTGAAAAACTTTCCATCACTCTTGAACATGACACTTTTATTCACCTGGGTTGGGAAATCCTTTACCTAACAGTTAATCAAGCCACATTGGAGGTCTTCAGCCGGTTTCCGGGTATTAGCTTTGGGTCAATTGTCACCAAGCCATCTGCAATGTCTTATGTGTTCAAGAGGTCTATGCAAATAAACCATTCACCTGCAAAATATCTGTCATCCATCATTGACCATCCCTAAGTTAGTCCTTGCAAAATATATTTCTTTAGACTTGATCTATGATTTCATGTTATGGGCTTGCCTATGACGGATCGCTCTCTATCGAATCCGACTCATTATCTAGAAAGATGATCTATAAATCGTCAGTACCTTGGAATCTGCATGCCTCAATGCCATGTTTCTCGCCTTTGACGACATGTTGCATCATTGACCTTCGACCAAGGGATTCTGTGACGTGTTCAACATCGACTCATTCATTCACATTTCATGGATTGTACTGAGTAATTTGAGGGCCATTGACATTACTGGTGGTTCCTCTCACACTTGTTAATAGTTTACATCATTGACTGGTAATCAAGTGGTTTCTACCATGTTCGACTTCGACACGTTCATTCACATGGATAGAATCGTACTGGTTCGAGAAGTAGAAATGAAGACCCTGGATCTAGTTATCATTATATAGTGGACTATTCATAAACAGATGGATGTGCCCATACTGTGTCCATATGTCTCTACTTGTGATGTAATACAAAATCATTCATGTATCAAAACAGTTTTAGATAGTTCTTAGTCAGTTTTGATCTGAGTATGGGAATGCCTACCTCGGCGATGATATTTTCACATATATATATATTTTGTATTGAATGTTTTTACAGGTTCCTATCGGGGTATCCACAGGAAGATCCTTGAAATGATAAAGTCCTTCGCTCTTCTTAGATGATCAAAAAACTATCCTCATCTATTACAGACTTCACACTTTAGGGGGGCAATCTATTACACAAAAAATTGTCACCATGACTTTCTACAGTTCGTGTGAGTCCATCACTACTCATGCATACCTCCTTTGCAAGTCTTAAGCCTCATCTCTTCATGTCAAGCTTTGAAAATGGGAGAAATACCTTAAAAATATCTCAAATCCTGGTTCACACTTTCTCCTATCATTGCCTGCGGTACTGCACCCAATGGTCACATGAACTGCAAACCTGACTGCTCTGTCTGTTAAGTGATGGGTTTGAACCCTTGTAAAAGTTAAAAAGGCATGAGTTCATTCTTAAAAACTCACCTTGGGTCACTTCTGGATGCTTCTAGAAGGAATATTAGGCTGGCAAGTTCGCTCCACCTTGGTTCATCCATTCCATAACTAAGGGAGCTAACTCCATGATATGAGTTGCTTATCCCATTGAAGGAGGAACTTATCCCTTCAATGGTGGACCTACAACTTCATCCACTTGCACTATAAATTCAGGCATTGGGCTAGTTGTAGGGGAGGTTGAAAGCTGAAGATTCTTGAGGGTAAATGCTGTTGGAAATTAGACTTCCTTTTTGAGCTTGTGAGAGGAGATATCACATACCTTTCATTTCATTTGGGAAGTGAGTGAGGCTTGTCAAAGTAGAGGAGACTCCTACTGGACCCTGGAAAGAGCTTGTGAAACATCAAGGCAAAGGTTGTAAGGTTCTTTTATTCATAAAGTTAATACAATCAAGTTTATTTTTCTCAATGAACTGTTTCTAATGGTTTATTTTATGAGCTCCTTGATCTTCATAATGAACATGTTTTATTATATTATCTATGCAGGTGTTCTTTGATGTGTGTTTGTTTGTGTATGCAGGTTATTAAAAGGAAACTGCTTGAAGCTGTTGGAACAAAGCTACCACAAACAAGCATTGAACCGAGGTAGGGTCTATTGAACCTCTTAGTTTGATTTATGAATTGAAACATGTTTAGAGAAAAGTAGATTTGCTTGTGCTTCTTGTTGCTAGATATCATTTGATATTAGGGAGATCGGTCTTGTCCACAAGAATGATTTATCCGGCCAACAACAGGTTGTGAGGATTACAACGTGAGTATTGCTATGCAGTTTATATTAGAGTTTATTCTATCAAGGTATGTATGGCCAAACAATCTAATGAGTAATAGAGGTTTACACTTCCTGAATGAGACAATTGTGGCTTTAAAAGAAGAATTCCATATGTACCATCATAAGAGTACACCATATCACCCTAGGTGATGGAACTGTTAAGGCTTTCAACAAAATCTTGGAGAATTCCCTAACAAAGGTCTTCAGTGTCAATAGGAATGATTAGGATGTGTGCATCGTGGTGGTTCTATGGGAATATAGGATGACTTGTAAGAAATTGATTGGGAAAACACCATTTCGACTAGTTTATGGACAAGAAGTAGTGATGCTGATGGAATATATAATGCTCAGCCTAAGGATCACCACAGTAAATGAGATGGGAGATCATGCCGTAATGGAAGAATGCCTAGCACAACTTATTGCATTAGAGGAAGACTACTTTTTGGTTGGTTTCCATTAGCAGGTGCAGAAAGCTAGAGAAAAGGCATGGCATGATCATCGCATTAAGCATCATACTTTTAAGAATGGAGATTTGGTCCTGATGTATGAATTTTTTTTTACTAAATTTCTGTGGAATTTTTAGATGCATTGGCTAGGACCATGTGTGATTAGGGATATTTAGGATGGTGGAACAGTTTATCTCATGAATATAAATGGGGAAGTGTTGCCAAGTAGGATTAATGGGAGCATATTGAAGGTTTACAGGGATGATCCCACCCCCGAATAATTACATGACAACATGAAAGTCTTAGTGCTTTTAGAAGCTGAAAGAGAGCGTAGGACTATAAAATACTCCATCGAGGAAAAAATATATCGAAGAAGGAGGGTTGTGCAATGTTTAGGAAGATGGCACAAGTGGAAGCTACAATATAAGGAGGGGTCCCACATAGCCTACCTAGAAAGTGACCATTGAAATAGCTACAGTTGATTTCACAATGATTTTACCGTTAAAAGGAGCAAGGGAAATGCATTTAGTGAGCATATATATGAAAATATACCACCAAAAATGCATGAATGAGGGAGATCTAGAGGGAATCAAGTGGTTTGAATTTGAAAATGGCTATAAATATGGCACCCCGCTCCACATTTAGACACTCTGCTTTCAGAACACTTATTTTGTTCTTTTGTGCCTAAGTGTGGGTCGTGAGAATTTTTGGATGTCTGAGTGGATTTGGGAAGAATTAGAAAGGGAATTCTTGTAGAGAGGGCTTGGATATATCATGAATTCTAAACAACCTACCCACACTATGACATTGAGATCCTCTAGATGGCCCCTTTCTGCCTCAACAACAATAGCTAAGAAGCATAAAAAGCTGAAGTAGACCTCGATTCAGAAATCGTCGCGGAAGGTTGCAACCAAGATGAGAGAAAAAGGTAAAATGGATAAGAATAAGAAACCAATGGAACTATAGGACTTGGATGTGAAGGAGCTGGTCAATGGCCTTGAAGACATTAGTGTAGAAGAAGTAGAACCAATTTCTAGGTTGCCCCCATATATGCCACCGTAGATCCCAACATCCAAGGTCACGAAGGATCCAGATGCTATTAAATATAAGGGTTTCACTCTACTGTTACTTGAAGATGTACCTATTGAGGGCTAATTTTTGGGTTGAGTACCATACCTGAAGATGGAAGATTTGGATTTTATTGATCATAGTAAATATCCACAATTTGAGCCCATCCAATACCTAAAATCCGTCTCTTATGAAGAAGCAGGTGTCACACGAGTTGAAATAATGAAGTGGGCTACTGGAATTGAGCGTGTCAATTTGTTGCACATGTTGTATGTTTTGCATTTCGGACATAGTATCATCAACACTCTTTGTGTGTGCCAGCTGTTGGCGCTAGTCCATGATGGGTGCCTATGGCTGGGAGAGCCTATCCCTATTGATGAGATGATGATTAAACAGATTACCACACTACCCTATCAGGGGATGAATCTGGATGATTCTTTTGTAGGCAAGTCACAAGAGAAGAAACTAGCAGATCAAATGAAGAGTGAGTTTGGATTGATCAAGAAGTCTCGGGGCTACGTTGTTAGCTCTATCAATGATGAGGTTGTGTAGTTTTCCACCTCTATTTTGGCTGGGAGTATTATGAGAAAGTGTTGCGTAGATGAATTACTAGCCCTTGTTGTTTCCTTGGCTGTGCAGTGCTGCTAGGGGGTCTAGTTCAACTAGGCAAGGTACCTATGTCAAGAATTCCTAGATGATTTCCATGAAGCACAAGAGGAAGGGAAGCAATTTCATTATGCATGGTTGTTACTGCTGATTGCATTAATAACTTGGAGTGCACGAGAGGAATCACAGTTCCCTATTGTGGACCTAGATATCTATGAAGCTACATGATATATATCGTTGTGGGAATCCAAAGACCCTATAAGGGCCATGGAAAATAATATGTTTTGGGTTATGCTAGAAATGGAGCTGCACATGGTCATTAACCAACGACTGTGGTTATCACGTGCCCTATTTTCTTAGTACTGTGATGTTGTGTTAGGCCCCTATACTACTAGTGTAACCCCTTATTGTTATTAGTACAACCCACTTATTATATTGATGTACCCATGTAGTGCCCATATTGTTACTATTGTGCCCCATAGAAGCCCACTATTGTTATTATTGTGCCCTTACATTATTATTGTTATGTAGGCTCTGATTTTGTTATGACCCCTTAGACTCCTATATATAGAAAGGAGGTCTTTTCATTTGTATCATCCAAGAATTGTTCATTTATGTAATGTAAAGGAGGTTTCCCCCTCGAAGAGGCTGAATTCTAAGGCGTTGATCTATCTTTTCTATCTTTTCTTGAGCTGGTTTCATAACATGTTGCAAAGTTCAAGGCCAACTTTAAATGTATATATCGATGCTAAGAAGGATTTTATGGAAGATTGGCATGTGTTGCCATATCTAGTAGTAGAAGAACATATTTTGCCTATCATCAATAAATGGTTGAGTGATTGGATCACCCTAACTGACACAACGATAGTAGCAGGTACAAGGAAGACCACTATAGAAATGTAGGCTGAGAAGAAAGATCTGAAGAAACGCCCCAAGTAGGATCCTAAGAAGGTCATAATTGACCTGGAGGAACCC
This sequence comes from Pinus taeda, assembly GCA_000404065.3. NCBI lineage: Eukaryota > Viridiplantae > Streptophyta > Pinopsida > Pinales > Pinaceae > Pinus > Pinus taeda. The sequence continues at coordinate 37,352 of APFE031479724.1, forward strand.
ACTGTTCTAGAGACAGAGCACACAGTCGGCATAGAAACTGCACAGAAGGAATAGGGTGGTGAAGTTCGTTTTGTGGGCATGGAGGAGTTCGAGTCTCCGTTCATTATCAAGAAGCAAAGTGCTAGTAGTGCGTAGAAGAAATAAAAATTGACCAAGTCCACCAGCTTAGACCCACTGGCCCTCACAGAGGGGGACCTTGATGAAATTGGAGACATTGTCAGATCTGGGACGAAAGATATCTAGGGACACATCAAAGAGAAATACCAATCCATCTTGACAAAGGTCTGACAGGGGCTTAAGGAATTACAGGTACATACAAGTGTTCTATAAGTGAGCATGGGTCAAGCGAGCCTGTAGCAAGTGAGTGTGATAGCCTCAACAATAGAACTTATCGTAGACCTTCACACAATGTAGCTACCAGAGAGATCATTACATGTTGACACTTTAGAGGATAGGGGGCGCCTATTGCATATGAAGAACTTGAGCCTTAACCTTGCGGTGATCCCCAACCAATAATTGCATGAGCTATATCAAGGAGTATTAGATGAGCTCAAGTTTTGAGAACAATGACTATTACTGGTTATCAGTGAAGTTAAGACTAACAACCAACAAATGTTTGAGGAAAAGGCTCAGGCACTTAAATAATGAGAAGAGATTGTTGCACACAATCAATAGTTAGAAGCAAAATTAGCACAAGTATGTAGTGATCTTCCAGAGCTCTAGATTCAAGAAGAGGAAGCTTCAGCTGAGAAATTATAGAAGCTGGAAACCGTAGTGAAAGAATATAAGGCTGAAGTGGGAAAGGTGTAGTTTGAGCTGCAACTGTAGATCTCAGAGTTGCAGATGAATTTATAGCCTGACACCCCTCAAGAAGTCTAAGAGAAGTGTGAGGCTGCTAACAAAGATGATATGGAAGTTCTTTCCACTGTAGTTAATGACTACAGCCAAATTTTTTAGATTACAATGGAAATGGGGCCTCACTAAAGGAGGACCCACATCTACAGAAACTTGAAGCTTGAATTCGTGAAAAGAAACTGTAGTTTGAAGTGATCAAGGCAACAACATGAACCTTAGCACCTGTGAAGAGGTTCACCAGACTCCAAGAAGGGAAATTCATATAGACTCAGATTAATGAGCTACATTGAAAGGCCTCTATCGTTTAAACAAGGATGCAACCATGGGCTGATGAAGCAAGCCAACTGTCATATAATTTCCAAAGTAAATAGAAATCCATTCAGTAGAAACAGAGGATGATGAGCTTAGTAGTCACAGGGCCAACTACAAAGAATTTGGTTGAAGCGGTTCGGCAGGCCGCCACATAGAGTACAAAAAAACGTCAAGCCTTGAAGTCAAAATTTAGTGGCTCCATGTTGGGTTGTGTTATATTCTTTCCATGACTAGCCCACGTAGTTAACTGGGGGGTTATAAGGGTGGTGGAGCCCCCCCTTCATTCTGTTGATTGCGTAGCAGGGGGAGTCACAAGGGGTTTGAGGGGTGTAGGTAACCTCACTCTATGGGGTATAGGGCAGAAGCCCAGAAAATTTTTGGTTTTGGACCCTATGTTAGGTTGGGCAAACCTACCTATGGTTTTGTGCATGATTTTCGTACATGGCTTTGGATGCAATGGTTTTCGTTCCATGGTTTTGGACGTGATGGTTTTTGGTCCATGGTTTTGGGCGTGATGGTTTTCGGTCCATAGTATTGGATGCTTCAACATGTATAAATATGTATTATAACATTGAAAGGGAAATAATGAAAAATCAAGCTGGTAGTCTCGATTTTGGGATCTAGGAGAAAATCTTTGTGTATATTTGTTTTATGTGTTATGCTCTTGCATTGTTTATTTTTTGTGTTCTAGAATTCGTATGCAGGTTATTTCTGTATGGGGTTAAAACCTACATTTGGTATCAGAGCTGTTTTGGCTTCAAGGGGATGCCTTTGTTGCTGAGGGGTTTCGGTCGGGCCTGTGGTAGACCCTGTTTAGTGGGAGATCTGTGGGATTGATTCTAGTGGTGAAAGAAGATGGTGAGTAGTGGAAAGATAGAGATAGAGAAATTTAATGGTCAGAGTTTTGTGTTGTGGAAAGTCAAGATGGAGGATCTATTGGTGGATAAAGATCAGTGGATCATGCTAGATCCGGGTACTAAACCAACGAGAGTGCCTGATGAAGAATGGAAGAAGTTGGATCGGAAGGCAAAGAGCACAATATGATTGTTTGTCTCAGATTCAGTATTTCTAAATGTATCAGGGGAAGCTACGAAAAAGGCTTTGTGGGACAAGTTAAGGGCTTTGTACCAGTTTAAGTCTCTCGTGAATAAATTGTTCCTACGGAAAAATCTGTATAACATGAGGATGAAAGATGGAGACTCGGTGACAGAGCATCTGAATGCATTTAATACTATGGTAAGTCAGTTATCATCTGTTGATATCAAAATTTCATATGAAGATGAGTGCATTAGTTTGTTGTGTTCTCTACTATATTCGTGGGATAGTCTGGTTATTGCAATAGGTAGCAATGCAACTGCCTTGCAGTTTGACGAAATAGTTTCATCCTTGTTGACGGAGGAGATGAGATGAAAAAATATGGAGAGCTAGAATGGTGATTGATTTGGATTTAAACAGGAACGCAACAAATTACAAAGATAACCATAAATACAGATATGCAGCAGAAATAATAGTTAATTTCATTAATGTAAAATACTATAATATGCTTACAAACAGAAATGGAAATAAACTAGCTAGGGCGATGGTACCTTATCTCTAAGAAGAGATGTGGTGGCTACATGGCTCTGAACTATGTTACAATGAGGCTCGAAGGCCTATTTATTGTTGAGAAACAATGGAAAACCCTAAACATCCAAAAATCTAAACCTAGAAGATGAAATGCCAAATTGTGGGCCCCGTTTGGGTAAATTGGTACATCAACTTCTCAGGGTTGTATCTTTGGCATCCGATCTTCATTTGACATGTACAATAGCTCGTTAGAAAGATATATCAAAGGAATATAACTTTGGGAAGAGAAACATCAGCCTACAACCCATGTTCCTCCTAATTTTCCGAAAAAATGTCATTTAGGGCCTCAAAACATCTCCGGAAGTTCAAGACCCAAAAAAAAAAAACTGCTAAAAATAGTAAATTGTGCTACAATTACGGAAACTAAAAAACTGAAAGAGACAGTTCTGGGGGTCCAAGTGGGATAGATGGGTGGCCACCAACATCCAACTAGATCATTCCTCCCTCCATAGGAAGCAATGGTCCCCATTTCTTTGAGTTCCTCCATTTGCTGAACTTGATCCCTGGTGAGCTATTCTACAATCTCTAATGTGTCCAATAATGGTAGGAAGCATGGTCGAGGGCATTCCACATTGAATTCTCGATGCAAGAAAAAGAATGAAGGAATGTTGTGCTCCAATGCATTGTTTCCCATCGCCTTGGTAATACTATAAGGACCATGTTAGAGTGGTCTAAGCTTCTGATGGACTCTTGTAAGGTGTTTTTTTTTGCAGATGCAACCAGACTTTGTTGCCCACCTAAGGCTTGTGTGCTACCCCTGTGGGTGAGGAGAGGTTTTTCCTATGTTCTATCATGACCGTATCCCTTTTCTGCTATTGCTATGTGAAGGAACCCTTCGCGGGGGTCATGGATGTGGTGATGATCTTCCCCTTACTTTGGGAGCAAACTAGATAGAAAATGAATTTCCTAGTCTGGGAGATGAGTTTATTGCCTTTCTTGGCAGTGATCAAAGAGGTGGTGGTAGGTGGGGCTACCTTCAGTATCCTGTATAATGAATTACACAAAGAAATAATGATAATACGAGGCCTTGACTCATACACAGCATGTCACCTCCACAAGTATGGCTGGCCTAATAGTACATCACAAACATCCAGAGGTGTAACATCACACAATACCTCATCTGTGAAGGGTTTGATGATGTAAGAAGGTGACACTGCTGGTAAACTCTGAGACCTTGTCCTGGGTGAAGCCACCTAATACTATATGGCTGCAGGTATGGTGTAGTCGATAGGCCTAGCCGCTTCATGACCTTTGCTGAAATGAGGTTCTTTTGGCTCCCACTATCAACAATGAATTGCAGCGGCGAACCCTTCACCCACATCTGTGAGTGGAAGAGACGCTGCCCATCCTCTGGATCTTTGGCTAATTCTTCTGGATCTTGGTGGTGCCAACAATGACGTTGGGCTCCGTATTAATGATCTACTTCCCTTTTCCATTCCCCTTGTCGGGTTCTAACTCAGGGTCGGAACATGCATTTGATTCTGAAGCCTTCAACTCGGACACTAATGACTACTTGGTCCAACACTCACTTGTGTTATGAGTGCGATGTAGGTTTTAACCCCGTACAAAAATTACCTGCATACGAATTCAAAATCACAGGAAAAATAAAAATGCGAGAGCATAACACATAAAACACATATACACAGAGATTTCCCACTGGATCTCAAAACCGAGACTACCAGCTTGATTTTTCATTATGTTCCTTTCAATGTTACAATACATATTTATACATGCCGAAGCATCCAATACCATGGACCGAAAAACCATCACGTACAATACCGTGGACCAAAAAAAACCATCGATCCAATACCATGGACCGAAAACCATTGCGTCCAAAAAACATGTGCAAAAATCATGCACAAAACCATAGGTGGGTCCGCCCAACCTAACATAGGGTCCAAAACCAAAATTTTCCAGGGCGCTGCCCTGGACCCCATAAAGTGGGGTTACGGGTACCCCTCAAACCCCCTGTTAACGATGTGGAAAGAATATAACACATCCCTATGTGGAAACCTACCTTATATCTGGGGTTTTCCTATTGAAGCAGACTAAGGCGCATGGCCCCTAGGTTTAGTCACATTCACCTAATCACTCGTGCTCATCAGGTGGATTGACTGGAGGTTGATGAGACATTCCTTGTGCAAAAAGACCAGTTAGGGATGGCATTTGACTAGTAGTTGTGTTTGAACCAGGGAATGGAAGTTGGTCTACGAGCTATACCACTCTGCCTTCATGCGGGAAACATATCACTTGAAAGAGTGAGGAAACAATAACTCCCATGCTATAAATATAGTCACGACCAAGGAGTAGATTGTAATATAATGGCCCTTGGACTACCATCATGTTAAAATAAATAGGTTTCCTTCTCAAAGTTATAGGAAAATTTGGAAGGATCCTTAACGGTCGACCTGTTCCTTTGTTGAAGCCCGACATATTGCGAATCTCAGGTAGAAGAAATGGTGAGCCAAGCGCTTTCCAGGCAGTTGAGGAAAGGATACTCATGGAGGCCCCTTCATCTATGATTATACCAGCCATGATCATTCTGTGAGCTTGTACTATGATTCAGAATGGCACATTAGATGATAGGCGGGGTCTCCCTAGTAGATTCCAATCGAAGGAAACGACTAGATTGGTTGGACGAGGGACCGAATATACAACCAGATGAATCTCTGACAAACTTCCTTCCTGTGGTAAAGGAACGGGTGGATTTCCCCCATGTTCATTGGATTCTGTGTTAACAAAAAGAATTTTAACAGTGTCGTTCTCATTCTCTTTGGTGACTATATCATCTGAAGGTGGACCTTCTAAAGAAAACATTGGGTCGACTACCATCTCGACATGTTGACTTTGGTCTGGTGTGGACTCAGAGGGTTTATCTTCAATGATAGGTGCTTCGACTGAAAAAAAATGTGTGTGAGTTGGATTTTCAACTAGCGATGGACTCGGCAAGAGTTTCTTGTATCCAAGAGGAAGTCGCTATGGTGAAGCAGGACGGTTATCCAAGACTTCTTTAACTTCGTCTAGGAAAGGACAACAATGGAGGGCACGATCACCTTCACATAGTCTACAAGGAAATTTAGATCTTCCTTTCTATCCATTGACTTTGTTTTCACTAGTTGATGGTGTACTCTCAACATGAACGTTGGAGGTTGAAGACACCAGATTGTGCAAATGGGGAGACCAGTCCCTCAGGATCCATGGGATGCAGGGACAATGTCGATGATAGTGGTCTCCCTTCCAAATGACACATGGAGATTTAGGTTTGGATGGTGCAGTGTGTGGATTTTCGCCAGATGATGCATGGTTTCCCCCTTTCACTGTTGGCTTCTTCTTCTTCTTCTCCTTCCCTTTCTTCTTCTTCTTGGTTACTTGGTTTTTAGTGTTACTAGCTTCACCAAACGAAGAGGAAGAGCGAGAGGGAGAAACAAATGAAGTAGAAGGTTCGGGGGTAGCTCTAGTATCATCTGGTTACTGATTTGATTACTCAGGAATTACGGTATTTTGAACGACAGAGGTTTATAAAAGCCATACTGGCAAGCCAATTGTAAGTCCCGGAAGGAACAATGTAGCCATATGAGGTGCACCAACATCCCCCCAAGAGGAGAAGGGGCTAAGATTCCCCCCAAGGGGAAATCCTTGATTGGTGGACTCCATTTTCTCAACCTAAGACCAACGAGGGAACAATGATGTTATTCCGATCAAAATAAATTTTATGGCGCTTTGACACAATTTGTTTTTTCAATTTTAAAGAGTCGAGAAAAAGCTAAATATGACTCTAGTCACCTTTGATTTTTAATGAGCCTGAACTGAAAAGTGCTTAGATGGACGTTTTATTTTAAGGAGTCTAAAAAGGAATGAAAGTGACTAATCTGGAAATCTAGATAGAGGGATTACAAAATGAATTGCAAAACTGTAGAATACTTTTACTTACGGTAGTCAATCTTCCCAAATGCTGTGTTCAGTGCATTGCAGACACAGCTTCCTAAGGATAAAGGATATAGCCTATTGTGGTCTCCCAGTATATACATGACGGTATGTGGGAGCACAAGTCCATACTTGCACTTTTCGTATCAAAGAGGAGGAATCACCCAACCTACGATGAAAAATATAGTTACCAGGCTTTACAACATTGAAATACATCTCTAGCCTAAACTTCTAAATGTTGTGCGTTCGGTTCCAAAGTGTTTTTATGTTCATTGAGGTTTATTTTATAGTTCATCTTTCTTAAGAAGTTTTCCTTTAAGGTTCACTGCATGATGTAGATATACAATTCCTAAATATGCAATCTAAGATGATAAACAATCGTTTACTTTATTTTAGCAATCAAAATCCTAGCTACTAAGGAAAGAGAAGTAAAATTCTTTCAACATAGAGCAGGGAGCACACACTAAGATGCACTATCCTAAATCAATGTCCACATGCAGTCTAAATGCAAATGCACATGCATGTATTTATTTTTCAGTTCCCTTAATGTGTGAACGACAAAACGAAAACTAAGTATAGATATGAACTATCTTTCCTCAAAGCGACACTTTAGCAATTTATTTTAAAAAACGAAAGGAAGACTAAGACGACACTTTCAATTTTGAGTTGAAAACTACTTTCGACCCTTCAAAGAATTGATGATTCAAATCAAATACAATAGAAAAAGTGTAATCGACTATCTAAAAGAGGAAGACTTTATGACACTCTTTCCTTTGACTGAAAAGAACACTTGAGACACTTTCAAATCAAAAGACGACAGTTCAATTCTTTATCAATGGAAACTGAATAATGCAAAGGAAGGGAGTTTCAATAGTGATATACTAATCATAGGCAACGAAACTACTGAATAAAGCTGAAGAAAATGAAGAGAAAACCAAAATCTAGAGGCAGAAACAATCTCACTCAATCATCACACTTGTAACACAGGGAAATACGGATGCATCTCACCTGCAGCACACCGGAGGTGAGATTCATCTAGACTGCCAATGAGAGACAGTGCGATGGTCCATGGATGAGACTGAGCTTGGTTTTCACTCACAGTTTGCAGCTAAGTTCATGGATTTAGGCTAAGCTAATGATAGACAATAAACACAAAGTATAGGGGTTGATCTAATGAGGTTACTTGAGCTACCACCAGGGCCCTTAGGATGTTTGCAAGTCAGTTGTTTAGTTCATAAACAAACCCAGAGATTGACTGAAGTAGCATTGATCTAGTTTTCACTTGCATAGAAAATGCAGTTCGAAGGCTAGTTGGCTTAACTTTATGCTCCATCTGTAGTTTATAAAGCAAACAAATAGAAACAAACAAACAAAATATTCACTCCCCAGTGGAGTCGCCATTTTGTTATCGGGAAAACTAGTGTCCATTTAGAGCTACTAGTCCCACTAAGATGGGTAGCTATCTTAGAAACAAACAAACTAAAGTTACTTGTGTTTTCCTTTATGAGATATAGATGAGAGAGAAGTAGAGAATACCAACCTCAGTCTTTTGCTAGTCTCTTTGCTTGTTTCCTCTCTCCCTGGATAGAACTTTCACCACTCCTTCCTCACTTGTCCCACTTCAAAGAACACCTATAGAGTAAAAAAAAAATAATACCATCAAAGCATAGAGATCTATAACCATAAACAAGATAGATCATATGTATATTAACCATACAAATGCATACATCAATACAAGATTCAGAAATATATAAGAATATGGAGGAAAAATCAAATAGCTTTATTGATAGAAGTAGTAGAAAAGAGGATTACAACCCAGTGGTCTGACCCGACACTATCCTCCCAGCATGAAAGCCCTCTTTAGCTCATGAAAAGCTAGATCACCCAAGAATACAATGTTGCATAGAGAAATCACCAGCACTTCCTTACAAAATACAAAATTCCAGCCTCTGGATCTCTAGGATGAGGGATCCATATATAGATATTTGTAGGTGGGTGAGTCAGCTTCTGGGATTTTGATTAGTGTCATCTCACTGATAGTTCTTGGTTCCACTTGGAGATTTCATGATCTCTTACTCATCCCTAGGTGAATTCAGAGAGGCAAGTGTCATGTGAGCAGTTTCTAGAAGATTCGCTGGGTTTCCACCTAGCAAACCACCTCTGCCATTTGTCTGCTCTCACTCATCACACCCTACGAAGGGCTTTTCAATATGCATCACACCTTTTGTGTGTAGCAGGTGACATGCATCACACCCTTAGCACTGAGCAGTCTATATGGTCTAGTTTTGACTAGTTCTAAGTAGGTTTTTAGGGAGAACTTATGGGAGATGATGTAATCAGCTGACCTTGTTCCTTTAGGGTATGAAGCAACACTTTTAGGGGTTTAGAAGCCCTTGGTTTATGGACATATGTGATTGGGGTTGCAGTGTCCAAATATGTCTATAACATGAAGACATATGAAGGCACTTGTAGAAGCTAATTTTGAGACACCCTTGGAGACCATGATGCATTGAATCCATCACGAGGTAACTTTGGAGATATTTGCATGGGTAATGTGAAGAGTAGTGGTGACACATTCTGAGATGACAAGGTTTTTATTAATGAAGTTATTTCGAGGAAGCATTGTTAAAGATAGATAGGACCCGTTGAATAAGATTTGGGAGCTATGAAGTACAACCAAGCATAGCTTAGCAAAGTGAAGCTATAGGGTTGGAGCCCTTAGGGTTGGTGCCTTGGAAAGTCCAAGTTGGTGTCTAGCAAATATAAGATTGGTGTATTTGTAGTTGGTGCTCCTAAACTCAAGGTTGGTGTGTTGGATAAGATAGGGTTGGAGCCCTAGAAGATCGAAGTCCTCAAGAAACTAGGTTAGAGCCTGTACCAGATATAGGGATGGAGCCCTTGAGGTTGGTGCCTCAAAATTGACAAGGTTGGAGTTGTGGAAGTCCAATTTGGTGCTTGGGAATAGGTTGTAGCCTAGGAGTTTGAATATCGGTGTCTTCATTTAGGGTTGAAGTGCTATATACATTGTACTTAATTCATTGTAAAGATTATATTAATAAAAGAATTTATTCCTATTGTTCATTTTGTGTTCTAAATATAAGTGATCTAATTGGTAAAAGTAACAATTGAAAATAAATATTGATTCACGCCCATTCTTAGTATTTCCAACAGAACTAGCTATATTTTTCCCTAGGTGAACTAAAAGGCATCTTAGGAATGAATGTCCACTAAATTTCATAGAAGTATGCTTAGTTTATAAGGAGAATCATGAAATAGATAAATGTCCCTCTCTGCCAGGTCTAAAGGTTGTATTCCAATTAGTAGTAGGTGGGCATGAGAAATTGTGCTTAATTAAACAACAGAGATCTCAAGTCCTCGATCATATCAACAAGGCATGCAAGGTGAAAATTATCATCACTACAATACAAATAAAAATGCACCTTGTAGCCTTGGTAGCCTTCCACTCATCCATCATGGTCATCAGCTCCTCCTTGATCATATACTCCTTGATACCCCCCTTAGTCTATTAACCCTCCTTTTCATCCACATCCACCACAACCTTCCCAATGAGGCAACCCGTCACAAGGGTGGAGGACTAAAACCACCCAACCTCCTTCTTTACTACCTCCACCTCACCGTCAACCTTAACCCCCTAACCAAAATCCACCGAAGAAACCTCAAATTTATTCTAAACCCAATCTAAACCCGAAAAAGAAGCACGAACATTAGGGTTACACTAGGGAGATATCCTACCCTACTTATGTTGCGGAAATCCAAGAGATCAACCTTAGGAATCAAAAGTTGCTCCAGGATAATCACCCACCTTCTCTACCTAAAGAGATTGAAGAAGAGGAGGAGAGTGTTCCTCAAGTCAATGCACCTCCTTATCCTAAAAGGTTGGTAAAACCCTAACCAACACTCCCTAGAAGATTCTAAATTCCTAGTAGACTTGAATAATTTGTGCGTTAATATATCCCTTCTCCTGGCCATCAAAGATGTTCCCATTTACAACAATATTATCAAGGAGGAATGCTTCAAAAGGCTTGGGAGAAGAAGAAGAGGTACATGCACAATCAATTTTATTGGACAACTATTTGATCTGATGATTTGGTGGGTGATCTCTCAAAAACACTTGGATCCTATTATCCCAGTAGTGGTTGTGCTCGTTGATGGAATTATGGTACCTAATACATTCATTAATATAAGGGCTGCAATGAATGTAATGACAAAGGAAACGATGCTGAAAATCAACCTCCAAGTGGCTTTAAGGAAGAGCACTACATTGTTGCAGTTTGAAGATAGATCCATAGTAGATCCTAAAGGATTTATTGAGGATTTCATGGTCTCCATTGAATACTGGGAGTATCCCACTGATTTCTTGGTCATCCAACCCAAAACTAATTTTAATGGCAATCCTCTCATTCTAGGAAGACCTTGGTTGGCCACTATTGATGCCTACATTAGTTGTAGGGATGGGAATATGACTATTAAAAATGGACATTTATCAAAACAACTTGTTTGGTATCCTTATGTTCAGCCTTATGTGGAGCATGATTTACCCTTACGGTTAGATGAGAAGGAAGAGAGAATTTTATTAGACATCCCTCTACCTAGTTTTCACTCTAAACATTATTATAGGAGGGGCGAAGCTTGATGCAGATGACCTTATTGACCATATCTTATAGAATCAACCTCCCACTACCATACAAGTTGAGGAACTGATGAAAGAATTTGAGAGTATTCCTTGGACTAAATTGTGGAGTGTGTTGAGGAAACATCTGGATGATTTTTCTTGGGATTATAAGGAAATGAAAGGTGTGTATCCCTTAGTCTATACTCATCATACTTACATAAAAGAGGGGTTCAATCCCGTGCCCCAACCCCATAGAATTGTAACACCCTCCACCCACATCTACCCAAGTAACCGTCCAACCGGGGTAAACATGTGATGAGAAGTTACTTTGATATGATTCGACCTGCTAAGTCACTTTATGAAAGTGCAACAGATGGAAACACACCACACAAAACTTCCACATAAGAAACATGACTCCCAAGAACTATCCCAACGTCTCAGGTGACTAGCTCCTCCGCCCCACTGAGTTTTTAAACCATTAAATCCCAAGGCACTCCCTTAATATCGACATGCATGTGTCGAGGATGCTTTGGATGCTCCCACATGATAGGTATGCATGCATCCAGGGAATTGTTTCCTCATACCTGTGCCTGCCTCTCGACTATTTATGCCACTTTTTTAGGCCCATAACCCAAATCACTACCCAAAAGTCAAAAACACTTTTAGAACTGAAACAAAATAACTGCATAATTGTACAAATGCAATTACTTAAACATCAACTTGATGTAAACCCTACTAACCATGTCGGGAATTTTGTCAAACATATCACAATTATGTAATCTATAGATTTAAACAACAGGTTTGAGCATATGGGTCTCATCCTTATCCAAGAATTACTAAGAAGCATTGTTCACTTATACCATTAGCTTCATTATATCTATTAGGTAATAGGTACATTTTTCATTAATTTACAAATCAAAACATGAGGAGACCCATACATCATCACTGTCATAAAACATTCTTATAACCAAGATAATAGTAACAAAATTACCAAGGAAAAAACAACCATATAATCCAGACATAAATTCGTATAATACTCATGAAATAACAAGGAGAAATAACCTCATATTAATGATGAAAAAGCCCACCCAAGATCAAACAACCACATTCCACATGGCCATAGAATGATTGAGCCAAGACTCTCTTCATCCATTCACCCTCGTGCCATATTCCAAACATGAATGTGGGATCTCTGTTACCAGGAATAGTGTCCACTCGAAGCTGCTATTCCCACTAAGATTGGTAGCTATCTTAGAAACAAACAAGTAAAGACTACTTTCATTTTCCTTTATGAAAAATAGATAAGAGTGGAACAAAGGACACCGACCTTAATCTTGTGCTTGGTTCCTTACTTGATTCCTCTCCTTCCTGATAGATCTTTACTGCTTCCTCTTCGTGTGCCCAGCTTCAAAGAGCTCCTATGGAATCAAAGAAGCATAGTACTATTGAAGAACAGAGATCTATATTCATAAATAACATAGGACCAGATATGTATTAACCACACAAATGCATATACAATCAAACATACCAGAATATGGAGGAAAACTTGAATAGATTTATTAATATCAAGAATAGTAAGAGGATTACAACCAATAGTTCTGACTTAGCATCATCCTCCAGTAAGAAAGCCCTTCTTCACCTCAAGTAAAGCTTAGATCATACATCACTATGAAGTTTCACCAGAAAACCAACAACACTTCTCTACAAGATACAAGATTCCAGCCTCTCGATCTCTATGATGAGGGATCCATATATAGATGATTGTAGGGGGGTGAGTCATCTTCTAGGGTTTTGATTAGTGTCATCTCTCTGATAGTTCTTGATTCCACTTGGAGACTGATGATCTCTTACTCATCCCTAGTTGAAAATAGAGAGGCAAGTGTCAGAGGGGAAGATTTTGGAAGATTCTATGATATTCCACCTCGCAAACTGTCTCTACCATTTGTCCATTCTCTCCCATCGCACCCTACAGAGGAGCCATCCAGTATGCATCACACCCTTTACACTGGGAAGGTGATATGCATCGCACCCTCTGCACTGGGTATTCAGTATGGTCCATTTTTGACCATTTCTGAGCAGTTTTTAGTGGAGAACTTCTAGGAGATGATATAATCAGCTGACCTTGTTCCTTTAGGTAGTGAAGCAAAAATTTTAGGGACTTAGGAGCCCTCAGTTTATGGACATTTATGATTGGGGTTGCAGTGCCCAAAAATGTCTATAACAGTTTCCCCCTAAAGTATGAGGTCATTAATCTTTTAATGTCGGGTGAAATGCTTTATCATGAGGATCCGAAATTTTTTGGAGCTGGGAGGCGACCTATAATAAGATACAATACAATACATTATCTTCATAATATTTTTCATGATCTAGCTGAGGCGGGCATTCCCATGCTCAACTTTATAAATTCATTTTCATGTACATAGGACAGACAATCATCTGTGTAGCAGACTAATGATTCAGACTCATCGTCCTTTGATTTGGATGATCATCTGTTTGGAAATGATGTACATTTTATGTCTTTATATTCCTGAATATATCATAGCCTGGATGGATGAAACTAGATCCAAGGTCTTCAAAACTCATTCAATCTTCACTCGGAGTACAAGTCGATCCATGTGAAAAAATGTTCTGGAGTCGAACATGGAAAGACATCGCCTGATTACCAACCAATGATGTAAGTTATTAACAGGCGCGAGAGGAATCACCAATAATGACAATGAACCTCAAGGTACTATAGTACAATTCACATGGTGTGAAAAAGGACTTGGCGTCAAACACCACACAAAATCTCTCGGTCGAAGGCCATTAATATAAACCTATCGTTGAAAGTGAGAAACTTGCCATTGAGGCATGCAAGCTTCAAAGTACTGAAAGGGTTGTTCCTAGGTCGACTTCTTGGATAATGAGCTAATGTTGACAAGAAGTGACCCGTCGTAAGAGGGCCTTAATGAATCCCACATCTGCGACATAGAACAAAGAAAATGATTTTGGAGGTGAAAATGATCTGATGATGCAGGGTTCAGGGTGGCGGTCATGAAAGAATGGAGCGTGAATGTATTGCAGCGGGTGAGACACAGGTGAATTCTCTGAATGACTTCTCTTGAACATATCGACGACACTGACGATGGATTCATAGCATTAACCCCAAATATGGATGGTGTGATGGACCAATGGTGATATGACCAGTGAACGGAACAACCCAACCCAACTCGGATGTAGAGAGAAAGTGTCATGTTCAAGAGTGACTTACTACCAATAAAGTTTTTTCAAGTTTTCTTCCCAATTTTCCCCAGTCATTGCTGACCAGTACCTCTTTATTTTTGTCAAGCTTGAGGAGGATAACATATGCTTGTTTTATATCCGCCCTTCGGGCGAACCTGTCACTATATTTTAGCGATCCTAGCGACAGTGAAACTCGTTCTCATCCATTTGGATGAGTTTGTCGCTATTCGGTTTTAACGAGTTTAACGACAAAGATAACTCGGTCTCTTTCAATTTTAGAGAGTCTGAAAGAAATAGAAAGGAGACTCCAAAGATTCTTTTTCGTTGTATAATCCCTTAAGT